>SNQJ01S0011084.1:57580-69441 GCA_010110895.2 Picea sitchensis
AAGTGCTTTTGGAATTGAGCATATATAGTGCGCATCTACCTTTGAAACAAAAGACTTCCCTGGGTTGATAATTTATGTTTCACTTGGTTGTTTGAAATTAATTAAGCAATTATAGTGACCAACACAAGGTTATCATGGACAGCGGTAGCACAGACAATCTCGTTTCAACCGAGATGGTAGAGAAGCTGGAGTTGGAGACAACTGATCATCCAAGCCCATACAGAGTTTCATGGCTACAAAAAGGACACCAGGTAACTGTTACTAAACAATGCTTGGTTGAATTCAAGATAGGAGGATACAATGATAAGATTTTTTGTGATGTCATTCCTATGGATGTTTGTCATCTATTGTTGGGTAGACCATGGAAATATGACAGGAACGTAATTCATGATGGGAAGATGAATACGTATACTTTAGAAAAGAATGGGAGGACACATATGTTTCTTCCGATAAAGGATAAGGAGGTGAAACCGGAAGTAAGCAACACAGTACTTCTCATGAGTGGGAAGGAACTTCTTACGGAGGTGAAGAAGAAAGAAGATCCACAATTCTTTGTGGTAAGAAAACCGAGAATTGTTCTGACTAGCACAAGAGTGGATGATCTACCAGAGGAGATTCAAGAACTGCTGGAAGAGTTCACTGATATCATGGTGGACGAATTACCTCGTTCATTGCCACTGATGAGGAGTGTGAGTCATCATATAGACCTCATACCAGGGGCCAGTTTGTCGAATAAAGCCGCGTACAGGTTGACGTCGCAAGAAAATGAAGAGGTCAAGAAGCAGGTTCAAGAGCTACTAGACAAAGGATTGGTCAGGGAAAGTTTGAGCCCATGTGTCATTCCAACGGTACTCAGTCTGAAGAAGGATGGAGGCTGGAGAATGTGTACCGACTCGAGGGCCATCAACATTATAACCATCAGGTATAGGTTTCCATTGCTGCGGATGGACGATTTAATGGACTGCTTGAGTGAAGCAAAATACTTTTCAAAGATTGATTTGAAAAGCGGATATCACCAGATTCGCATGAGAGAAGGTGATGAATGGAAGACAGCGTTCAAGACAAATGAAGGTTTGTATGAATGGCTTGTCATGCCGTTTGGCTTGACAAATGCACCAAGTACCTTTATGAGGTTGATGAATGAAGTCCTGAGGGAGTTCATCGGGAAGTTTGTCATTGTGTATCTAGATGACATATTAATTTTCAGCAAGACAGAGGCTGAACATCTAAAGCATTTGGCTATTGTGATGAAGAAGCTACAGCAGGAGAAGTTGTTGATTAACATGAAGAAATATTCATTTATGAAGACAAAGCTCATTTATATGGGTTTTGTTATATCTGTGAATGAGTTGAGGATGGATACGGATAAGGTGGAAGTGATCAAGAATTGGCCATCACCGAGAAATATTTTTGAGGTGAGAATTTTTCATGGTTTGGCTAGTTTCTATCGAAAGTTCATTAGGAATTTCAGTGGGATTAGCGCAGCGATGATGGATACAGTGAAGAATCGACATAAGTCTTTTCATTGGATGGTTGAGGCTGAAAAAAGTTTCAATCTGTTGAAACGGAAGATCACGGAACAACCAGTGTTGGTGTTGTCGGATTTCCTGAAAACATTTCAGGTGAAATGTGACGCAAGTGGGTTTGCCATATGAGCAGTCTTGAGTCAGGAAGACAGACCGATAGCATACTTCAGTGAGAAGTTGAATGAGGTGAAATTGAAATACTCCACGTATGATAAAGAATTATATGCTATCATACAGGCGTTGAAGAAGTGGAGGAATTACTTGATCCCAAAAGAATTTGTATTATATAGTGATAACCACGCATTATAGTTTGTGACTCAACAGGAGAAGTTGAATCAGAGACATGTAAAATGGGTAGAGTATATGCAGAATTTCACATTTGTGATTAAACACATTTCGGGTACTGCTAACAAAGTGGTTGATTCTTTGAGCAGAAAGTGTTTTTTGTTGCAGGAGTTCCGAGTCAAGACCTTAGGTTTTGATGATCTCAAAGACATGTATGAAGGTGATGTAGATTTTGTAGAAGCGTATGAAGTAGTTGAGAATCCAGTTCTCAGAGACCGAAGCCAGTGGATAGAGTACGTGATCCAGGAAGGATTGTTGTTCAAAGTCAATCAACTGTGTATTCCGAAATGCTCCATGAGGGAGAATCTGTTGAAGGAGAAACACAGCAGAGGCTTTGCAGGACATTTTGGCCATGATAAAACATTCACGAAGCTGAGAGAGTCATAATTTTGGCCAAGGATGCGGTCAGAAGTCAAGAGGTTTGTAGACATGTGTAGAATCTACCAGCATTCCAAAGGAAAAAGGCAGAATGCAGGATTTTATCAACCATTTCCCATACCCGAGAGGTCGTGGGATGCGATAAGAATGGATTTTGTATTGGGATTGCCAAGGATGCAAAGAGGTGTTGATTCAATCTTTGTGGTAGGGGATAGGTTTTCTAAAATGGCACACTTCATTCCAGCCAGAAAACCAGCGATGCAACTTATATCGCAAATATGTTATTTAAAGAGGTCATTCGACTTCATGGCTTACCCAGGAGTATAGTTTCAGACAGAGATACAAAGTTCGAAGGACATTTTAGGAGGACTTTGTGGAAGAAGCTGTGGACTAACTTGATGTTTAGTTCTGCTTATCATCCTCAGACGGAATGACAAACAGAAGTGGTCAACAGAAGTCTGGGAGACTTGTTGAGAAGCTTGGTGATAGAGCACCACATCAGTTGGGACCACATATTACCACAGGCAGAGTTCACATATAACAATTCAGTCAATAGGAGCACAGGCCGAAGCCCATTTCAAATTGTGTATGGCACACAACTGAGGGGAGTTTCTTAACTGAGGGATTCAGAACAGACTACTACTAGCAGCGCTAGTGCAGAAGAATTTGCAGAGGCGATGAAAGAACTTCACAGTCAGCTGAAGGAGCGACTGCTGAAATCAAGCCAGGAATACAAGTGCAGAGTAGATCAGCATCGGAGACAACTTTGGTTTGAAGTTGGTGAGTTAGTTCTGGCACATTTGAGAAAAGAAAGGTTCCCAAGAGGAACATACAATAAGTTAAAAATGAATAAAATCGGGCCATCCAAGGTCTTGAGAAAATTTAAGGAAAACGCTTATGAGATCGAATTACCCGATGGGATCGGAATATCTCTGATATTCAATATCGTATATCTATACCCATACAAGGCTGGAGAAGAAAAGACTGGAATTGAGCAACCAGTTATCCAATGGATGAAACAACTACCAGTTATAGAGAAGCCGCAAATGGAATGCATACTGGACAAGAGAGTGGGTAAGAAGACCAGAAGGAAAGAATACTTTGAGTATCTTGTCAAATGGAAGAACCATCCAATGGAAGATGCCAGCTGGGAGAATGAAATGGAGATACAGAAGCATGGACAGACCGTGCATGAGCTCATGGATAGGAGCCCATGAAAATTTTCAAGCCGGGGAGTATGATGCAGGAGCATCGCCAACTCATCAAGCGAGTCAGCGCGGAAGCGGAAGGCAGCTGGATAAGCCAGCACAAATTTTGAAATTTCCTTGAACCTGTTGCACGAACATTAATGTGAAGACTTAATGAAGCGCACTTTGTATATTGTAAATGGACCTTGAACGGATAGCTCTCGTCCTTTAGTAGATAGACGGCATTTAAAATAGTTAATGCTGGTAGATAGGATTTTTAATTCATAGATTAGACAGTTTAGGAGCTGGAGGGAAAACGGATATAGACACCCTCATTGTATCATTGTAACATTATTCAGGAGCAAGAGAGAAAGAGCAAGCAGAGAGTTGTATAGAGAACACCCATGTACTGACATTTGAATTAATAGAAGAAAACTTTGATTCAAATTCATGGTTTGTGTTGATTCTCTGTGTATTGATGTTATGCTCATTTGAATGTTTGCTTCCTGTTATACATTTTCTTTTATATGTTGTGTATATTATTTCATGTATGAATTGAAATCTGAGAGGGAGATAGAATGAATTTCAATTGTTTCTCTAACTGAGCCAGAAGATTCCTGCAAGGAGTGCAGTCGAATTGTCCGCAAGGAGTGCATTAACAGAAGGTTTAGATAGGGATAGATTTTGTTCTCATTCACCCCAAAGAGGAATTGGGTTACAGGAGCCATGCAAGGAGTGCGCAGGTCGGGTAAAAGACTCAGGGTTGCGAACCTGAGTAAAGCTTTGAAGGACTGTTGCTGCAGGCATGCACAGAGTCGAAGACTTCAATACTTAGGCGTGGTTGAAGGGTTTCCGCAAGGAGTGTGCACAAGGGAGTTCCCTAAAGGATTCGAAATTCATGGGAAAGATCAGGAAGGATAGGTCCTTGAATTCGTTAAAGTATTTCACCAAGAAGTTGTGGTTGAATTATTTAAGCAGGCGATGTAAGTTTGCGCATAGGTGAACAAGTCTTCGAGGAGGAAGGAACGGACGGTCAGAATTCCCCGAGGAGAATTCGTGAATCGCCGTAAGCCATTTGATCTCACGGAGGTGCAGGGACGATACCGTAGGTATTCCCGGGAGGCATAAATCTCAGGAGGTGAAGAGCATTGATCAGTACCACGAGGACCGTTAGATCTACACGAGCATCGTGTATCGGGGTTTCGTGAGTCGAAGCTCCAAAATATTACATCAGAAATCGTGATATTTCGATACGCGATATCCTGACAGATCAGGACCGCCCATCATTTGGGACACATGTCATAAGATCCAAGGAATTCAGGGTTCCGAGTATCGGAGGTCCTGAGAACAAGATAATCAGGTAGCATGGAATCGCGATCCGCGATATCTCGACGACGGCGTAATAGTGTGGGGCCACAGGAAGTGAGTGGAGGACAGGTGGCATACCGTATCGGAGTTCGGGGAAAGTAAAGTCCCGAAATCTTTGGCATTTGGATTCGTGATCCCGCAAAGTCTGAAGTCCCGATAGAAGTAACGAGAAGTGGAAAGGTCAACTCGCATGAGTGTTTCAGAGTTTTGACGCATCGGGTATTGGGAATCGGGGAATCAAGGTGTTCGATATTGCGAGTAGCGAAATCACGATAAGGAAAGCTCCGACAGGAGGAAGTCAGCGTTGACTGAGGTATCGAGTCTCGGGGACTCAAGAGTGCAGTTCTCGATAATTAGACTCGCGAAGTCGCGAGTTCCGATTCCCCGATAAGTAAAGAGAGGGGGATTGCGCGGATATTTCTGTGGTGAGTATTTCCCGATAGGGAAATAGAGGAACGTTTTCAGTTCTTCAGGCCAAGGGAAGAGAAGATCCTGTGTGAGCGGACGTGCCTACGGGTGCAGCTGTATCATGAAAGCTTCTATCAGACGCAAGCTCCTGTCAGATGAAATCTTCTGTCAGACGCAAGCTCCTTTTCATATGTAATCTCCTTTCAGTATGGACCTGCAAGACGAAGCCACCCATGTTTTACCCTAAGACGATTGCTCTATCTCTTCGGTCATGGCTCTCATGCTTCCCATTTATTGACTGAGTTGAGGATTCAGATACCAGTCCTCTTCCATTAACTGAATTTATCTCAGAAACAGAGAAGTGATTTGACAAATAGGGGATGACCACGCACTGCTCATGGATTGGGCGTTGAATGAGTAGATGGATTTGGGTCGTAAAAGTCAGCCTTTGTTTATTGGTTGAACTCCCCTTGGGATCAGGGAATGACTTGACTACTAGGATATGGCCATGTGTTGTGGGTTGATACGACGCTTGTAAGAGCACTTGATTTTCAGGCTAAGGGAAGTAATTTGGACCCACACCGCTTTCGGGCTCGAAATGCACCATTTGTCGCCACGTAATCACCCCGCAAAGCCATAGTTTGGATTTTGGCCTGCCCTTCGTGTTTTAATGACTGTGTAGCTTGTGGCACCGAAATGGCTTATGGTTGTTGATCTGGCCGTGGTTTGCGATCTTGGCACACCACCTATTTTTAGTGCCCCTGCCAAAGTTTGTCTACTTTCTAATTGTGGGCACTTTCCAACTATGTTTAGAGATGGCCCCAAGTTGAAATGGGCAGGGGATTTCTACCACTGTAACTACATTTTTCTTCTTGATTTTTCTCATGGTTGTCACCTGCGACCCTAAACAACTTTATGTGATAATAGATCTCTTTTCCAAGATGGTGATTCTATCCACCTACAAGAAGAGAATCAAAGCAGAGGCCACTGCCAATCTCTTCTTTGAACGAGTATGGGTACATTTTGGAATCCCACAAACCATCGTCTCAGATCAGGACATTTGGTTCCTCAGCACATTATGGTTGAGCCTCTGGTCATTGTTGGACACCAAGCTCACAAAATCCATTGTCTTCCACCCCCAAACAAATGGCCAAACTGAGGTCGTCAAGCGGATGATCATGCATATCCTACGCATGTACAATTCCAAGCACCCCCACACATGGGACGAGATTCTTCCCTATTTCCAACATAGCTACAAACGATCCCTACATAGCTCAACTAGCCACATCCCCTTTTAGGTGGGGTTGGGATTCCAACCATTGGGCCCCAGGGATGTTGCACTACCCCAGGCGACAACCTCATTCAAATCATCCCTTGCACCACCTGAAGCTGGCAAAGCCACTTGGTTTATTGAGTGGATCCAGCACATCTGCCAACAAGTTCAGGATATTTTACATAAGTCCAATGCCAAGTACAAGCAGTGACATGATCAACACTGGGTATAAGTTTCAGGTGTGTGACAAAGTTTGGTTGCACTTGCAGAAAGAACACTTTATGTAATGTCCCTTTCCAAATGGGAGCTCCAAAGAGGAGGCTTAATGGTCTAAACCACTCTGTTAGACTATAGCCAGGGGTAAACAGGGTTACTAGAGGTCACTCCAGTCACAGGTGTTATATTTGGAAAGTGACATTGAGGTAAAAAGGGTTAAAAGAGATTTTAAGTCATTATGAGATAAAAATAAAAGTCAACAGTGAATTAGGGTTTTAGCAGTGATTTAGGGTTTTGGAAGTCAATAGTGAATTAGGGTTTCAACATGATTTAGGGTTTTGGAAAGCTATAAAGGAAGGGTCGGCAACCTAATTCATCATTATGCAGATTATGACTTGTCATTGAGGAGAAGAGGTGCATCTCAGGAGAGATAGTTCAGTGTATTCCAGGAGGAAGACACCAGTTGGCTGATTTCGGTGTTGAAAGACACACCCTAGTCACCCTAGTCACAGTGCTCCCATATTCTAGGTATTATCTTTTAGTCGCTTATTTGTATTCCAACTAAGATCCTTTTGTCTTTTGATCTAGCCGAGTGTTGTTATTTTATTCAGTCGTAGTTGCTTATTTGTATTCCGGCTAAGATCTTTTGTCTGTTGATCTAGTTGAGTATTGTCAGTTTATTCAGCCGCATTCGACCATTTTGTAATCCACAGAGATATCATAATACAAATTTTGCAGTCCTCTATCACGTTTATTATTTGTATGATCATTTATATGTTGTAAACCTTTGATCCTACACACACATTAGCAGCGTTTCCTAGACTAGCCAAGTCAGGAACATTATAGTGGTATCAGAGCTTTATTCTTGCCATCCTGTGACTAAAGACAATGAGTGTAGAAGAAGACTCAGAGGGCCATGAACACGTAGGTGACGAATATCTCACTTACAATAGGCATCAGGAAAGAAGGCATAGGCTTGATTTTCCCCCTTTTCCTCCTAGCTCAGAGGAAGAGGAAGAGGCACATAGAGAAGAAGAGAGAAGGGATGAGCGTGAGGCTGAGCACGAGGCTAAGAGGATGCTAGGAGACATATATGAGTGACCATAGGGTAGTCGTAAGGCCCCCGTAGATCCAGAGGCAGCTTTCATGCAGGTTATCAACGATATATTAGCTAATCAACAGACCATGTCTCATTCCTTAGCACAGGTGGTTGATAGATTGGCTAGAGTGGGCACCCCAGTTACACAAGTCCTGCATGTAGCACAGGGGAACTCGGGAGTAGGTAGTAGACCCTAGTCACCCTCTCACACATACACCTCTTTGAGTAGGATTCTCAGACCCTTGTTTCCCATTTTCTAGAGGGCACCCTGATAGCCACACCACCGCCAATAACACAAAGGCCACCCACTCATGCCGACGACATTGCAGAGTATAGGAGGGATTATGCAACATTGGGTCATGACTTCCATCAAGAAATGACCTTAGTCGAGTACTGTGGACTCAGAATCAGGAACCGCCCCAGAGAGCCATAGAGCATAGGACCACAACAACAGCAGGGGCATAACCTCGATTTCATCCAAAAAGTTGGGAAACTCACCATCCCTTCTTTCAACAAATCGTCCAAATACACCGCCAGAGCTTGGGTACAAAAGCTAGACACGTATTACAAGCTCAACCAGATGACCGATATAGAGGCCATCAATTTCACGACCTTACACTTGGAGGGTGAGGCACACGAGTGGTGGTATCATGGACTGGTGACATTGGGTCATAGTCACATCACCTCTTATAGGGAGTTTACAGATAGGCTCATGGACAGGTTTGACAGGAAGGATCCCAAGATACACTTCAGGGATCTAGCCTAATTGAGACAAACGGGCATAGCAGAGGCATTCATCATAGAGTTTCAGTGGGTAGTTGTGGCAGTGACAGATATATCAGAGCCTAGGATGATCATGCTATTCACAGAAGGACTCAAAGATCCATTGAGAGGATGGGTGAAGGAATACAATCCTCCCACTTTGCAGGATGCCATCCTTCGCACTCCAGATCTGGAAAACTCAGTGCCAAAGAATAAGACTTTCTCCAAACCATTTGTGCCCTAGAGGGATCAAGACACGAAGCCATTCCAGAGAGAATGGAAGGGCAAGGAGAAGTTGGATGATGAGACTAGGTGATAGCTTATGAGGAAGAAGCTTTGCTTCAGTTGTAGAGATCCTTGGGTCCCAGGCCACAGGTGTATGGACAAGGGAGAGATTTATTATATTGAGATCGCAACAGACAGCATCGATAGTGAGGAGGAGGAGCAGGACAGTGGATCCACTAGATCATAGGAGGAGTCAGTACCAACAGAGGAGAAACCTCCCCATAGACCACCGACACTGGTAGGATCCCATCCTCTAGTAGTCCCACAACCGCCAGAATAGGCTAACAGGAGGAAACCAACAAAGGGAGGTGTCATAGTGACCCTTTCTGGTGTTCCCAGGTATGATACCCTTCGTATCAAAGGGATTGTTCAGGGGAAACGAGAAATCACCTTGATAGATGGTGGGGCCACCCACAACTTCATCAACTCTTCACTAGTATCAAGACGGGCACTTTAGACAGAGGAGTTTGAGGGGTTTGATGTTGCAGTAGCAGATGACCACACAGTGGAGTGTCTAGACAGAGTTCCAAACTTAGAGATGAAGTTAGGAAACTACACAGTGAGAGACACATTTTATGTGGTTGGCCTATCAGACATAGATGTTGTGTTAGGAGTTCAGTGGATGATTACCTTGGGAAAAATCACTACCAAGTACCAAACCTTGGAAATGGGATTCAGAGATCAGGATGGGAAGAAGGTTGTTCTAAGAGGTATGTCGACGGGATCACCCAGGACAGTTTCAACCAAGAGGATGGAGAGGATATTTAGACATGGGGAGGTAGCATATGTCGTAGAATGTTTGATCACTACTCAGAAGGATTTGAAAGGTCGACAACAATACCATACAAAGATCAAGAATTTATTGGGAAGACATCAACAGGTATTTAAGGAAATTCCACCAGGGAGACCACCTGACAGGGGGTTTGAGCACACCATTGAGTTGGAGGAGGGGGCCAAACCTATGATCACCCCCCCTCTATCGTCATCCTAGGAGGTTCAAGGATGATATAGAGAACACATCAAACCGAGAAACAACCCATTTGCTTCTTCAGTTGTCTTAGATCTGAAGAAGGATGGCACCATGAGGACGTGCATTGATTACCAAGCCTTGAACAAGAAAACCATCAAGAACCGGTACCCTATCCCATGCATTGACGATTTGATGGATGAACTGCATGGGGAATTTTTCTTCTCAAAAATTGATCTATGCTCTGGATATCATCAGATCAGCATCCGAGAGCAGGACATAGAGAAGATGACATTTCGATGTCATTTTAGACACTTCAAGTTCCTGGTTATGCCATTTGGGATAACTAATGCACCTGGTACATTCCAGTCTTGCATGAACCATATATTCAGGGATCAGTTAAGGAAATCAGTCTTGGTTTTCTTCGACGACATCTTGATCTATAGCTGGTCATGGCAAGAGCATATGAGGCACCTAGATGAGGTATTGAGCATCATGGAGGCACAGCCATTATATGCCAAAGATTCCAAGTGCGAGTTCGGTATGACAGAGCTGCTTTACTTAGGCCACATCATCAGTGCACAAGGGGTACAAGTGCACCAAGAGAAGATCAGGGCCATTCTGGATTGGCTGATGCCCAAGAACATGACAAAATTGAGGAGTTTATTAGGGTTGTGCAACTATTATAGGCGGTTCGTCCGGGGTTTTTCTCAGCTTGGAGCACCGCTAACACATCTTACCAAGCATGGGGCCTTCATATGGACAACAAAATCATAGGAATCCTTTGATCACATGAAGGAAGTCATGGGCACTTGTCCAGTGTTGGCACTACCAGACTTCACCTTGCCATTTGTACTAGAGTGTGACGCATCCAGCGAAGGGATTGGTGCAATTTTGATGTAGGGAGGACACCCCATTGTATTCAAGAGCCAGAATCTTAGTCAACCTGAGAGGTTGTACTCCATTAATGACAAGGAAATGTTGGCAATCATGCATGCCTTGACCAAGTTCAGACAATATTTTGTGGGAAGCAAATTCGTGGTCAAGACCGATCACAACAGTTTGAAGTATTTCCTTGAGCAAAAGGACCTTAGTGAGCACCAACAGAAATGGGTGACGAAGGTACAGGAATTCGACTTTGACATAGAGTATGTCAAGGGGAAGAAGAACATTGTGGCCGATGCACTATCGAGGAGACCTGCGACATGTTCTTTGATGGAGATTTTGGCAGATTGGAAATCCCACTTGTTAGTGGAATATTCCAAGAACAAGTTCGCTTGTGAGGTGATGGATGGGAAGATACAGGATGAAAAGTATAGGGTCATTGACGATGTCATATTTTACAAGGATAGAGTCTACTTGGTGGTAGATTTAGGGCTTAAGAAGAATATCCCCACTGCAGTTCATGATTCACCTCTAGCAGACCATCAGGGTTTTTTCAAAACCTACAGATAGATTAGAGAGAGGTTCTCATGGAAGGGCCTCAAACAAGATGTTATGAGACACGTCAATGAGTGTGTGACTTTCCAACAAAACAAGTCAGATCATGCTCTTCCAACAGGGCTACTTCATCCACTCCCCATTCTAGAGCAGAAATGGGAGAGTACATATATGTACTTCATCACAGGTCTACCCAAGGTCCAGGGTAAGGATTGTATCTATGTAGTGGTTGATAGATTGACCAAGTTTTCTCACTTCTACACCATACTGACAGAGTACAACGTAGTTCAGGTAGCTGAGTGTTTCTTTAGGGAGGTCTTCAGACTTCATGTGTTGCCGAAGAACATCGTCAGTGACAGGGATAGTCCATTCATAGGGACATTTTGGAGAGATTTATTTCAGTTGGTGGGGACAAAGTTGACACCTAGCACCAGCTATCACCCTCAGACAGATGGGCAGACCGATATTGTCAACAGGTGGGTTGACGGATATTTGAGGAACTATGTAGGAGGACAACAAAGAACATGGGTAAAGTGGTTACATTTAGGAGAACATTGCTACAACACCACCTTCCACATGTCCATTGGTATGACACCCTTCCGAGCAT
>SNQJ01S0011084.1:75930-90832 GCA_010110895.2 Picea sitchensis
TGAATATCACAACTCTTATCTATTTAAGGGTTGCATCTATGTTGGATTTTTCATGCTCGAATGAAAAAGTGACTGTAAAATTATGTTGCAATATCATCCAGGTCACAGTCCCTTTGCGCAATTCCTAGTCTGTATACCAGTTCACTAGTATGCCCTCTAAAGTGTGTATAAAAAAATGGGGTCGTTCTTCTGGGGGTGTCATTTTCCACATCGTTATGCACTTCTCTAAGTGTTCCACTGATGCCTCATATCCATCATACTTCTATTGCTTGTTTTCTTTATGTTCTACGTCGAGCCTTATGCACAGTAATCGCTTACATTGGTACCAATTTGTGATTGTCTCTTTGTGTGCGCCCCACTATCTTGCAGGTGTGGCTTTGAGTGCTATATCCAGTGCTAAGAGTCTCTGGTTCTCTAAAAATTCCTCTTCATACTATGCCAAGAATGTTTCCAAATCATTTATTCTATGGAAACTGGGTGGTTCCCTTACCTCCGTGCCTACCCATCTTATTGCACGATCTATTCATGCACATATTCTCATGGAAAATTTGTGTAGTCTTTGTTTCCAGTTCTCTAAATCTATATTTGAGTCTGTCGCACATGACGTAATGCTCTGCAAACTAAGTATCCCATCTACAATTGGTTTTATGTAATCCTCATCGCGCACAGTTGTTCTGTACAGCTGGCTGATTTCCTCTAAGTCTAGGCAAGTGGGTTCTACAAACCTTTCTCCTTCTAATGGGTCTAATGGAGCAATGACCCTGTATTCACCTGACTCAAATGTCATTTTTCTTGTCTTCAAATTGATTATGGCCTGGTTGTCAAACGCCTAATCCAAACCAAGCAATGTTGGATATGGTGTTGTGTCATCCACTATTTCAATTATTTCGAAGTCTGCTTTAGTGCGCACTCCATCCAGGTCTATTGTCAGTCTACCAATTGGTAGGACTCTGTGTTGGTTTGTTAGTTTCAATTGAACAGGTGAATATCCTAATGTGGGATCTCCTATGCATCACCATATCTTCTTTGGTAATACATTAAATTCAGATCCTAGGTCTAGTATGATATCTCCCATGTTGAAATATCCGATGTTGGCATTCAGTGTAAACTTCCTACTTGTTCTTCTCCTTGTATGTAGGTGATGTTGGCATGTTTTACAAGTAGAGTGTGCATGTCATTGATGGCAAGAAAATCAACAACGATGGCATGATTACAGGTAGAATGTGTCAGGTGGACACCAGATGTATTTTGGGAAGACATAGAAGAGAAATCTCGAGAAGCTCAGGAGAAATAGTGTAGATTTGCACGCAGAGTGAAAGTGTGTGCCAGGGCTGAGGTTAAATTCATTGCTAAAGCTCAGGAGAGATATCATTTTTCAGAAATGCAGATGAGTCCCAAAGTCATCAGGACTTGCAGAAGGATCAAAGGTCGAGGCCTTTGACACTTAGAAATTTTTCCAAGTCGGGAGGAAGTGTAAGCTTAGGAGGAGGAGAGAGTGGTCATTGGATCACCAATCCTGAATACCCGATGATTGTTATATCAGCGTCCAGTGACCAGAGGAAGCGCAAAGGAGAAGTACAACTCTGATCTATTGGATCTGAGCACCGAGTACCAACAACCATCGGATCCAGTATAACTGCGAAGAGGATAATGGCCGAAGAGCCATCCTCCAACTCTGTGACATGCAAAGTCACGATGAGATTTGAGCCGTTGAATCCAGAGGACACGTGGCAAGTGATCAACATTTCGCTGACTCGCAAATTGGGAAATCAGAGATAGGAGAAGTGAGAATTTGCGAAGTTCGATTTCACGATTTCATCATAGTCGTTGGATCACAGAGGGTTATAGGCCGTCAATATGGAGAAGGTTTCGGAAAATAGGGAGTCGGGAGAAGGGAGGTGAGTAGTCCTCCAACTCCACGAAATGCAAAGTCACAATGACATATGAGACGTTGGATTCATAGGACACGTGGCGAGAGATCATCATTTCGCTGACTTGCGAACTGGAAAATTCAAAGGTGAGAGCTGCAGGAACTGGCGAAGTCCGAGTTCGCGAAGAGGAGATCTCGACCTTTTGATCGAGGACTAATATAGGCCATCATATCCAGGAGAATAACATGTGCCACATGAGGGAATCCATGTCAGCAAGGATATGTGGCAGAGCATGTTAGCAAGGACATGTGTCAGACCACATCAGCAAGGATATGTGGTAGACCACGTCAGCAAGTACACATGGAATATTCAAATGATGACAAGTGTCAAAGAGGAAATGTTGAAGGATGAAGTCCCAGAGAAAAGGATAGTCGTTGGATCGAGGATTTATCTGGACCATTGGATCGAGGATTAATCTTGACCGTTGGATCATAGAGAGATATGGACCGTTGGTCTGGCAAGCATGAGTTCAAGACTCAGAAGAAGGGAGGTTCTCTAAGCTCTGTCATCGCGAAACACGAAATCCCAAAATGCAGAAAGTGATCACAACCATTGATTGAGGTAGCATTGTGGACCATTGATCTAACNGCGAGCTCGTGAAACGCGAAGCGCTCGAATTTTTGGCCCATGGTCATAGCCATGGTCACATTGTCGAAGGATTAAAGGAGGAGCTAGAACATCGGTAGGCTCCACATCGAAGATCATCGAGATCGCAAAGTTCCTGTTGGATAGGCGTATGATCACAACTCGTGGTCACGTGAAAGGAAGGGGCTTAGCCAGAAAATCTAGTGCCCATTGTGAAGTCTTCTCAAGAATGGAAAAAGGCACCAAAGGGATGAGTGCACCGAGGTTCTCTCGGTAACTGCCAGAAATGAGTGAAAGAATCCAAAAGAGATGAAGGGTCTCACAACCAAAGAAGGCATCATTGGCATGATTTCCACTGAGGACAAAGTGTTTGTTCTTGGGCGTTTAGAGATGGGTAGTGTAACACATGAGGGGCATGGTCTTGGCATGCGAAAGTGTAGGAGGATATATTGCGCAGGGACTAACTGTAACTTCTTGAAACCACTGATTTCTTCAGTCAGAGAACTCGAAGAGATTTGTGGTGACCGCTAGAGAAGCTAAAGAGTCTCGAGAAAACGGCCAGAGAATACGAAGTGTTTGCATGACGATCCGGCAGAGGACTTGGCATGATAAATATATGCAGAACAAAGAAGATATGGTTGCTTATTTTTATAGTTATTCATGTGGGTAGAAGTATGTTGTGCGTGGTAACTGAAGCGCACAGGAGATGCACAATGCAAAGAATGTAGTGGGAGCATAGGGCATAAAACACAGAAGTAAATCAGAAAAGAGAAAGTGTTGTGCGCAGAAATAAAAAGAGCAGAGCATAGAAGCAAAAGGATGAAGAAGCGACACAGAGCATAACATATAGAAGAGCAGAAAGCACAAGAAGATGCAAGCAGGAAGACACTGATGCAGGCATAGCAGAGAAGTGTAGCAGAACAGTGATGAGACTGGTAAGCTATTGATAAATACTGTATCACTGTAATGGATTCCATCAAGAAGAGATTTATATTTCAAGGTGGTAGGGTGGTGCTAGGGAGGACTATTGTACTCAGAGTTTCAAGTGGGTGCTTGAACATAGGGAGTTGTAGCTTCCATCTAGTTGCAGCCAGAAAAACCAGGGAGGTAGGGTGGTGCAAGGGAAAGCCATTGTTCTATGTTATACAGGTTGGTGCCTATATGACTGGAAGTTGGTGCTTCCATCCAGTTGGTGCTAGAACACTAGTGGGTGCTAGAGAATCAAGAGAGTTGGTGCTCTTAGAAAGTTGCAACTTGTAAAAGTTGGTGCCTGTGTGACTGAAAGTTGGCTCTTCCATCCAGTTGGTGCTGGAACACAAAGGGAGTTGGTGCTTCCTTCTAGTGGGTGCTAGAGAAACTAGAGAGTGGGTGCCCTCAGCAAGTTGTTGTTTGTAAAACAGATATGGTAGCCTCAAAAGGAGTTGGTGCTCATAATAATGATAATGTACAGAAAATCAAGACTACTTATTATATCAAAAAGAAGAGGTTTTTCCCTTTATGGGTTTCCTCAGGAATATATGTCTCTGTGTGTTTCATGTGTGTGATTGATGGTGAATACACTATTTCTTACTTCATTGAATTATTGTGATCATCATTGAGTGTTTTGTAATGAGTTTAAAATGGGCATAATTGTTTAAGCACAGTAACAACTGATTCACCCCCCTTCTCAGTTGTCCAACAATTGGTATCAGAGCCAGTTCCTTTATCTAAGGGTAGATCCTAGAGCTTAAACATGACTAGACATGAAGGAAATTTAACCAATAAGGCCCCCCTGTTCAATGGAACAAACTTTGCCTTTTAGAAAGTCAGGATGAGAACCTACATAATGGATTTAGGTGCAGATGTTTGGGATGTGGTAGATACTGGTTATGTAAAGCCAATTGTACTTGCTTCTAAGGATAAAAAGCTAGAATTCAACTTCAACACTAAGGCTATGAATTCTATTTTGAGTGGGCTTGAAGAAGTAGAATTTGTGAAAGTTATGCACTTAGACTCTTCCAAATAAATGTGGGACAAACTCATTAGCAGTTATGAAGATAATGAGAAGGCAAATGATGCCAAGCTTCAAACCTACATATTACAGTTTGAACAGCTAAAGATGAAAGAGGATGAAACTATTGGGAAGTACTTTCTGAGAGTTGAAGAACTAGTAAATGCAATGAAAGGACTTGGTGAAAAAATTGAGGAAGCCTCTTTAGTTCAAAAAATTTTGAGACCTCTGCCACATAGATTCAACCCAAAGGTCTCTGCTATAGAAGAAATTAATGATCTGAAAGTTCTTCCTATTGATCAACTTCTAGGAACGTTGTCTGCATATGAAATGAGGATATGTAAAGATACACCCACCTCTAGAGAAGCATCATTTAGAGCATATAAGAATGAGGGTTCTGAGCTTGATGAAATTGAAGAAAAATTTGTGAGAAGACTAAAGAAAGGATCAAGAAAGCACCAAGGAAAGTTTCCCTTCAAATGTTTTAACTGTGGAAATATAGGTCACTTTGCATATAAGTTTCCACACAAGAAGGAGGACCAGAACTCTGAAGGTGAAGAGAAGTACAAATCCAAGAGATTTGGTAAAAAGAAAAGTTTATGTGTAAACAATGATGACTCTTCAGGAGACACAGATAGGGAATCTTCTTGTGAAGATAAGGTTAATGAATTTATGCTTATGGCCAAAGAGGAGTATGATAATAAAATCATAGGAAGTGATGTTAATGTTGAAGAAGTTGTGGTTAATATGGAAGGATAACTAATCAGTGCTTTAGAAGAGATTGACAGACTTAGACTTAAGAAGAGAAAACAAAAAGAATTGTTGATACAGTTCGAGAAAGACAAGAAAAAACCTGATGAAGACTTTGCCCTGCTAAAAGTTGAATTAAAAGAGGCAAAGAAAATAGAGGACATTCTAAAACAATAGTTATCAGAGAAGAAGGCAAGATGTGAAGCCTTGGAAGAAGAGGTAGTAAAAACTAGAAAAGAGATGGAGAAGTTTAAAGCATTGTATCTCCAAAATATTCCAAGCATTAAAGCCTCAACATAACTAAACGACATTATGAGCAAACAAAGATCTCCTTTATTGAAAATTGGTTTGGGTTATGAAGAGGGATCAAGTAGTGGTCAGCTAAGCAACAAAGAATCCATCAAGTTTGTCAAATCTACAACCAATGACAACAACAAAACTGTAGAAACAAAGGAATATAATTAGCCGCCAAGGAGGAGTAAAGAAAAAAGTGTTGGAACTGAATCTATAGAAAAAAGAAATAATGCACCCTCTGCTCAAGAAAGTCATAAGCATGGAAGAAATCGACCTGCTCAAAGAAGACAACCATTTTCCAGGTACACAGATTTTTTCTATGGATATTGTTTCTACTGTTCTAACTTTGGCCACAAAGTTGTAAATTGTTCCTTAAGATTTAGACGTGAGCAATCAAGACACCCAAGGAATAAATATCTGCCACAACAAAGAATGAGACAACCAAATAACAAACAACCACAACTTGTAAATTGTAAAATTAAGTTTAGAGACATGCAACTGAGGAGGTCAAGAAATAATAAACAACCAATGAGTAGACAACGTTACACCAATCACTTTGACCTATTGAACAATGAGATCGAACACTATAACTTTCATAAATTCAACCACAAAGCTGCAATTTTCCATCTAAAGAATTACAAAGCAGATCCAAGGATAAAACCCTTAGCTAGAAATGCCAGCACATGGAAAAATAAAGATAGTGAAAAATGTGGTCTAGTACTTTCAACTCAAAAACAAAAAGACCCCTGGTATATAGACAGTGGATGTTCCAAGCACATAACTGGAGACAAGGATAATTTTTTGTCTATAAGTAAAATAAAAATAGGAAATGTGACCTTTGGAAATGATGAACCAGGTAAAATCAAGGGTAAAGGGATGGTGATTTCAAGTAATGGCAAAGGAGATGGCCAGGATGTTCTGCTTGTAGATGGGCTGAAACCTAATTTTCTCAGTGTAAGTCAAATGTGTGACAGAGGATGTGAAGTGGTAGAATCCTCCCCTACAAGTAAAGAAAAAGACTCAGATACAATAAAAAAAATGTTTTGTTAGCATTTATCCCATTGAAGAAGTAGAAGAAAAATCATGTCATAACATGGAAGCAGAAGTTGTGAATCAAAGGAGGTATGAGAGTGTTCGTAACGGTTATTGTTTTTTCTTGTGATGAATCTGGTCATAAAATCCTTGGATTGTAGGAATCATAGAAGAAAAATGAAGTTGCAATAATAGAAGATCAAAGAACAAAGTTCAAGAAACTAGGACACTCACAGATGTGGATAACAAAGACTGAACAAGTGAACATGAGTGAAGTTAATTGTTGCAAAAAGAATTGCAGTCAGACTTTAGAGCAATGTACAGTAAAGAAGCATCTTTGATAAAGACAGATACATTTGGTTAGAGATCAATGAGAATCAATGGGAAGATCCAAGGGTTGTTTGAAAATATGAGCTACAATTGTGCAGTGTTATAGTAGGACATCGACATCCTCAACAACAACATTCTGATGTACAAAAATGATATACATGACATTATGTAGAGATAACAAGTGGAGAGACCTTGTCAGAAAGAGCTAACCTTTTAATAAAGGGGGAGAACAGTTAGAAGCAGAGAGAGAAGAGTGACATGGGGAGTCATTCAGTTATGACAAAAAAAAGGTTGATGAAGGAGTCCCAGTAAGAGAGGTGAGCAATATTGAGTCTACTATAGAGGACATAGCAGAAGCTGAAGATGAACAGGTCCAAGAATCCAGTATTTCATTTCAAGACCAAGCACATCCCCATAAAATACCATTTTCTGAGAGAGCAGGTCACCAATAATATTATTCAGGCTCATTACATTCCAACCACAGAACAAATTGCAGACATCTTTACGAACTGTCAGAAGTTGGGTGTCATCCCTTCTCTCACCTAAGAGAGTCCATCCTGTCAAGGGGAGTATGTGTTGGTTGAATATCTAATACCTTCGAAAATTACTGCAATAGCTCAGGGGGAGCATGTTTTCTTTGACATTGATGTCAAAGGGGGAGAAAATGTGTGGTCATTCTACAGTTGGATATCTAAGCAGAATAGTGCAGCCTTTCAGGGTTGCCATCAATGCCAAAGGGGGAGATTGTTGGCATGTTTTACAGGCAGAGTGTGCTTTTCATTGATGGAAAGAACAACAACAATGATGGAATGATTACAGGCATAATGTGTCAGGTGGACACCGGATGTCTTTTAGGAAGATGCAGAAGAGAAATATCGAGAAGCTCAAGAGGAATAATGTAGATTTGCATGGAGAGCCAAGTGTGTGTCAGGGTCGAGGTTAACTTCATTGCCAAAGATCAGGAGAGACAACGTTTTTCAGAAACGCAGACAAGTCCCAAAGTCATCAAGACTTGCAGAAGGATCAAAGGTCGAGGCCTTTGACACTTGTAAATTCTTCCAAGTCGGGAGGAAGTGTACGCTTAGGAGGAGGAGCAACAACGACCATTGGATCACCAATACCGAATACTTGATGGTCGTTAGATCAGTGTCTAGTGACCAGAGGAAGCACAGAGGATAAATATAGATCTGAGCGCCGAGGACCAACAACCATCGGATCCAATATAACTGTGAAGAGGATAATGGCCGAAGAGCCATCCTCCAACTCCGTGAAATGTGAAGTAGCGATGAGATATGAGTCGTTGAATCTAGAGGACACGTGGCGAGCGATCAACATTTCATTGACATGCAGATCAAGAAATTAGAGATAGGAGAAGCAAGAATTCGTGAAGTCCAAGTTCGTGATTTCATCACAGATGTTGGATCAAAGAGGGTTGTAGGTCGTAGATCTGGAGCAGGTTTCAGAAAATCGGGAGTCGGGAGAAGGGTTGTGAGTAGTCCTCCAACTCCGCAAAATACAAAGTTGCGATGAGATCTGAGTCGTTGGATCCAGAGGACACATGGCTAGAGATCAGCATTTGGATGACTCGTGAACTGGAAAAGTCAAAGGTGAGAGTTGCAGGAACTCGCGAAGTCTAAGTTCGCAAAGAGGAGATCTCGATTGTTGGATCGAGGACTAATCTAGGTTGTTAGATCCAGGAGAAGAACATGTGCCACATGAGGAGATCCAGGTCAGCAAGGATATGTGGCAGACCATGTCAGCAAGGACATGTGGCAGATCATGCCAGCAAGGATATGTGGCAGACCATGTCAACAAGTACACATGGCATAATCAGATGATGACAAGTGTCAAAGAGGAAATTTCAAAGGGCGAAGTCCCAGAGAAAAGGACAGTAGTTGGATAGAGGATTGATCTGGACCGCTGGATTGAGGATTGATCTCGACTGTTGGATAAAAAAAAGATCTGGACCGTTGGTTTGGCAAGCGTGATTTCAGGACTCGGAAGAAGGGAGGTAATCTAAGCTCTGTCATCGCAAAACACGAAATCTCAAAATGCAGAAAGTGATCACAATCGTTGATCTGACACTGCAAACTGAGTTAGTGAGCTCAATAAACGTGAAGCGCTCGAATGTTTGGCTCATGGTCATAGCCATGGTCACATCGTTGAAGGATTAAGGGAGGAGCTAGCATGTTGCTAGGCTCCACATTGAAGATTGTCGAGATCGTGAAGTGCTTGTTGGATAGGCATCTGATCATAGCTTGTGGTCACGTGAAAGGAAGGGGCTTAGACAGAAAATCTAGTGCCCACTGTGAAGTTTTCTCAAGAAGGGAAAAAGGCACCAAAGGGATGAGTGCGCTGAGGTTCTCTCGGTAACTGCCAAAAGTGAGTGAAAGACTCCAGAAGAGATGAAGGGTCACACTGCTAGAGAAGGCATCATTGACATGATTTCCACTGAGGACAAAGTGTTTGTGCTCTGGCGTTCGATATTCTTCTCTTGGGCGTTTAGAGATGGGTAGTGTAACGCATGAGGGGCGTGGTCTTGGCATGTGAAAGTGTAGGAGGAGATATTGTGCAGGGACTGAATGTAACTGCTTGAAACCACTGATTTCTTCAGCCAGAGAACTCAAAGAGATTCGTGGTGATCACCAGAGAAGATGAAGAGTCTTGAGAAAACGACCAGAGAATACAAAGTGTTTGCATGAAGATCCGGCAAAGGACTTGGCATGATAAATATACGCAGAACAAAGAAGAGATGGTTGCTTATTTTTATAGTTATTCATGCAGGTAGAAGTATGTTGTGCGTAGTAGCTGAAGCGCACAGGAGAGGCACAATGAAAATAATGTAGTGGGAGCATAGGGCATAAAACGCAAAAGTAAATTAGAATAGAGAAAGTGTTGTGCATAGGAAGAAAAAGTGCAGAGAGTAGAAACAAAACAATGAAGAATCAACACAGAGAATAACACATAGAAGAATAGAAAGCGTAAGAAGATGCGAGCAGGAAGACACTGATGCAGGCAGAGAAGGGCAGTGTAGCAGAACAATGATGAGACTAGTAAGCTATTGATAAATATTGTATCACTGTAATTTATTCCAGCAAGAAAAGATTTATATTTCAGGGTGGTAGGGTGGTGCTAGGGAGGATTTTTGTCCTCGGAGTTTCAAGTGGGTGCTTGAACAGAGGGAGTTGTATCTTCCATCTGTTTGCAGCCAAAAAAACCAGGGACGTAGGGTGGTGCAAGGGAGAACCATTGTTCTCTATTATACAGGTTGGTGCCTGTATGACTAGAAGTTGGTGCTGGAACACTCAAGGAGTTGGTGCTACCTTCTAGTGTGTGATAGAGAATCAAGAGATTTGGTGCTCTCAAAAAGATGCAACTTGTACAGGTTGGTGCCTATGTGACTGGAAGTTGGTGCTTCCATCTAGTTGGTGTTGGAACACAAAGCGAGTTGGTGCTTACTTCTAGTGGGTGCTAGAGAAACCAGTGAATGGGTGCTCTCAGCAAGTTGTTGCTTGTAAAATAGAGGTGGTAGCCTCAAAAGGATTTGGTTCTCATAAGAATGATAATGTACAGAAAATAAAGACTACTTATCATATCAAAAAGAAGAGGTTTTTCCCTTTACGGGTTTCCTCAGGAATATATGTCTCTGTGTGTTTCATGTGTGTGATTGATAGTGAATACTCTATTGCTTACTTCACTGAATTATTGTGATCATCATTGAGAGTTTTGTAATGATTTTAAAATGGGCATACTTGTTTAAGAACAATAACAACTGATTCATCCCCTCCCCCTTCTCAGTTGTCCAACAGGTGATTCACTGTTTTTGGCTCTAGTTTTTCTTCCGTCTCGATGCTACATTTTTCTAGTATGTTTTTCTATATTTTCACAGATGATGGATCATTTAATACTTTTACACATGATTGAAAAAAGCCTTTGATTGTACTTACTTGTCCCATGGGTTGCAATTCATTGGTATGATCCAATAATGGAGGAATCTCATACTCTGGTGTTTCCTTGCTTTGCTGCACAGTTGAAGTCGACGCAATGTCTTCCTTCTTAAATTCTTGTCTGGCTTGCTTGAAGATATCCTTCTCATGCTGTGCGTCGAACTTCTTCCTTGGTTCAGTGTCCTTCTTCACCCACTGGTGTTGTATTGGCTCTTGTCGAACTGCATCATTTCCTGTTTTAGCTCCTCCACGGGTAACAATGTTGATGTTCCTTCCTTCATCCCTTGCTTCGACTGAAATACACGGAACATTCTGGTTGTTCCGGTTCCTCTTTTCCTGAATCTTTACTAATAGTGTCAGACATTCTTCCATATCATGGTCCGATGCACGAAAATACATACACGTTGTTGGTGGAAGTGGAAATTCTCTTGCATAATGTCCCGATTTTTGAAAATTGTGACATACTACTGGTCCTCTACCTCTTTCAAAACCTCCTCTCTCTCATCCTCCACCTCTGTAGCTTGCTCGATCTCCTCTTGGCGTGTTATAGTGAGGCGCTTGATTATACTACGCGATATTGTGTTGAGGTTGCATTGTGTTGTACTGTGGCTGCGCGATATTATATGGTTGTTGCGTAGTATTATATTGTTGCTGCGCAGTGTTATATGGAGCTGGAACTTGATTAAACTATGGTGCGGCTTGCCCCATCATCATGTCTACCTGCACTCTATATGTATCTGATGTCCTCTTGTGCATCAACTCCATATTTCTACAATATTTGTCATTGTGGCCCACTGACTTGCAAAAAGTGAAATATGAACTCTTTGGGGCTGTCTGGTATTTTTGCATCATTGAGCAGTGGTATGGATCGTGACCTGGTTTCTTGCATATTTCACACCATAGTCCTCATGTTGGTAACGGATTTGGAATTCCTGCTGCCATATACTACACAAATTTTGGGAATTCGTTCTTGTGGTGTCCTTTTGTTCTGCATGTCGTACACCAGACAAATTCTCGTTTGTCTTTACTTTTATTCTGGTTTAGATGGAACATTAAGTTCTTCAAATCCTCTTTCAGTTCTTCGATAGCTGGGTCCATCTGTTGATACTGGTTTTCTTCCAGTTACAGAGCTGCCTGCAGAGCCTCTGCCTACATCTAAAACTTATGTTGTCGCAATGAATATTTTATGTGACGAACAGGTTCCTGTGTTGCATATCGGTCATGAGATATTTCAACTTTCCCTTTAGTTGCTTGAATCTCTGGTCAATCTCCCATACAGATTCTCCCGGTTTCGGTCTAATTTTGATCATCTCGTTCATGTACTGATCTTCTGAACTTGGTTTCTGGAACTCATTTATCAATAGTTTCTTGATGTCTGCAATTGTTCTAGTTGTCCCTGGTGGATTGTTTGTAGCTAAAATCATATACAAATCCAATGCGTGATCCCTTAATGTAATCGCTAGTTGTGCTAGTTTAGTATCTTCAACTGTGATCTGTTTTGCTTCCCAAATCTTCTCAGAGATGAACAAATATTTTTTTGGGTCTTTCGACGCTTCTCCTTTGAATTTTGGTAACCTGATGGTAGTATCATGTCTTGCCATTCTGAACGTTGAACTACTACCTTCACGCAGTGTAGATACTTGACTAGTGCTGCCTGAATTGGCTCCTCCAGTTGGTGTTCCTTGTGTAGATGTACTTCCTGCTGTCGTTTTTCTCCCGAAATATGGTTGTCTAAACGGTGGTGTTTTCTTCGGTGTATTAGTCGCACATGGGTTTATGGGTTCCACACTGACATTAATATGCATAGGATTGTTTCCTTTTCTTCCCTTTCTTGGACCTCTCGTCTTCCTCTCATATGTTGCGCGTAGGATTTCCTCAATCTGCTCCATAGCCCAAAGATCCTCTACGTCTTCCTCATCGCTCACCAATCCTTCCCTCCCAGCTACAACTCTCTTCTTGGTATTCACCTTGTATTGGTAGGGTACTCCACTACGCGTCTTTCCAGTTCTTGCCATGATCTGCTTGATCTGGTCGTCATTCATCATGATTGGGTCCAAGGGTTTCTCCTTCTTTCCCTTATCCTTTCCTCCTTCCATTCCTCCTTTCTTTGTTAGTGCTTCCCCCCTTCCCCCATGTACGCAGGGAATTTTAGCTGTCTGACTCCATTGTCATTACACCTTTATTATATAACAATAGCTTAATAGAAGTATAGAACGATATAATGTACCTTCCTCGAGGTCCGCATAGAAAATCTTGCTCCACTGTGCTGTACGACTTCGTTGTATCTACTGCAAACTCTATTATGAAGCCCAACACAATACTGTCGAGCCAAAAATCTAGTTCGTGGGTGAATTTGTTGTTCACCTGCTGTAACTACTCAATCTGTACTGGGGTCCACTCTAACTGTAGAATCCGGTTCGTTGCGTGGTTATCCTTCAACCTTAGTATCCACTCCTGCAATAGGTGTGGAAAATCACAGAAAAAGACTTCATGCAAATCAATAAACACATATTTCTCAAGATATTTGCGGAGTGTTAATCTAGGGTTTATGTTATCTTTATGTGCAAACTCCAACTCTTTTGTCCTTAGCCAACTTTCGATCTCTGCTTTTGTGGGATTCCACGGTCTCAACATCCCCTTCTATTGGCTCATTACTTTCTTATTTTCTTTGTCTTCTTTAATCTTCTTTTGCTTCGCCTCTTCACATCTACTCAATCCTCTCATGTTCCTACCAACGACAACAAAACCATTTGTTGGCTAATATTCTATCATGTCTGAGTTTATTGACCCAGGGTTCATGTCTGTTCGGGCTTCCAACAAAGCCTCTAAAACTATCGACCCTCCTAGTAAGTCAGAAGGCAACGCAATGCATAGGGTATATTGTGTCGTCTCACCCGAGATAGTCTTAATGGGTGGCTACAATACTCATGTGTTTGCAACCTAGGATTGAGTGAGAGGTATGATAACTGTATACTGAAACTCTATTATAACTTGTAAACACAATATACTGTTATTTACGAATAAGCAAGAAATCTATCAACTCATTCATTACGCATGTCAAATAACTATAAAAGAAAATATAGAAACACATTCATTCCATCACATAACACAGATGTTACCGTGGTTCATCTCCCTCCTGGGCTATGTCCAAAAAGATTTGTCTCTCATCTCTTTTATTATAGTCGTTTTGTCACTACAGTTCCACGCGCTTACAACTCTTCTTAGTTGGGTAAGGTCTATATGAGGCAGACTAGATCACACCAGGCTCCTCAGCCTGTCATCTAACCCTTAAGATCTACCCTCCTTCGTCCTCTATGGCTCAACAAATTACAAAATTAGGTCATACAGTAAAATATTACACATTGACTCGCTATAACCACTCTCTCTATAATAGTGACTAGCTTCTACAATAATCCCTCCTTATGATACCTAAGTATCTATATTTAAACATTTCTGGCTCTTCAGTCATTACAATACATTACCAAAACCCTAACCTTACAGTCATTAGGTCTTCCATGCATGCGCATGTGTTGTTCTCCCTTCCAGCTGTCACTTTCCTCATGCATGCCTTCTTTTCCAAAATCGTCTTTCTTTCCTCTTTTCTTTGCTTCCAACAATTGTAAACAAAATACAAGGGAGTACCAAGCAAAGTTCTCAATCGGTATTCCCAGAAAGACCCAACAATTATGTAGTGAAAGCCCTAACTTACTTTTAGTTATCTTCCGGTTAGAATCATTAAACAAATAACTAAGAAGAAGCCTACGTGATGGAAATGGAAGATAGCAAATTAAGATACTCTAGAATTATGTTTTTAAATTTTAAAAATTCAATCTCGATAAAACATTTCTTCTATAATGCACAACCATCATAACATCTACAAAAATTAGTGTCATAGTTTTTTATTAAAATTGCGAAAAAATAAATAAAATATACATATATGATCAAATATCATTACAAATTAACCTCAAAGAGAATACCGTCACCGATGAAACTGGGCTTGGATATGTTCTTTGACACTTGACGATTCCTTCCGTTCTCCCGTT
>SNQJ01S0011084.1:98915-135009 GCA_010110895.2 Picea sitchensis
ACAATGTCATAGGTGGTGGACATGGAGAATTCAATGGTGGTAGGGAAGGCTCTAGGGAGGCATTTGGAATCAAAACTTTAGAGGAATGGGTGGAAGGATCCTGGATAAATGTATTTTCCACTATGTCGAAGGTAACTACTCTATCAAGAGGCTGGATTCTTTTTAAGTTTGAAAGCAAGGAGGATGTAAATAGGGTTCTTAAGAAATCTTGGAGTATAGACTTGACTCCATTGTTGTTAAAAAAATTGACTCCCCTTTTTAATGTGAGTAGGGAAATAATGAATGTTATTTTGAATTGGGTCAGGTTGCCTAGGCTACCAGTTGATTTTTGGACAGATATTAGCCTAAGAGAGCTTCGTAGCGCTATGGGATCTTTTTTGGATGTTGATATGTCATTCCTCAAAACTGGAAAAATGCCAGTAGCCAGAATTCTTGTTTCTTTGGATGTCCGTGTGGGTTTGGAAGAAGAAATGGAGTTGATTATGGGAGACAAACACTTCCATCAAAATATAGATAATGAGGGAATCCCCTTCTGTTGCAGGAGGTTCCATAAGCATGGTCATATTGCAAACCACTATATATTTCCTTTCCGAGGGTGTGGGGGAGGAGTAAGGTTGAATCAATAAAGGAAATAGGCAGCTCCACAAACAAAGTTGGATTTCATTCCTCCTTTAGGAAAACAAGGTAAGGAAAAAGTGGTCAATGAGATTCATGAAAACCAGAGGATTGAGGAGGAGTCTCAAGAAAGGGACATCAGGGTGCCCTCATCAATATATCAAGGGAAATATGTAGAGCAATCAATGATTGGAGGATGGGTGCGATAGCTGCATATCACTATACAAGGCCTCTCGTGTCATGCCGGTATGATACCCTCCCCTTCTCCAACATAGAATTTTTTAGTAAATTCTCTAGCTCTCCTGGGCATGGATTGGTTGGATTCAATTAAGCATATTCATCTCCTCCCATTTGGTTCAAGCCTTCCCCGCTATACCCCTCCTAGCTCCCCCATTGCAAGTTGTATCCTACCCACTAGCCAAAACCCTACACCTTACTCGTCTCTGCCTAAAAACACTGATTCATCTATGGATGCATCCTTGGAATCGGAAGAAGGAGTGTTTTATCAACTTCAAAGAAGATATATCTTTGGACCCCTACACCCAAAAGGACTGGGGAAAAACAGTCTATTGTGCCAAGGGAACAAAGGAAGGTGAATAAAATCTCACCTTTTAAAATATCATAATAGAGTTGTGATGGATATTGCAATAGGGAAACAACTATCGATTAATGGGGAACTTAGAGCACAGAATGCCCCAGGGGGGTTCCCTAATGAAAATTATCTCCTTCAATTGTAGTGGGGTAGTGGGCCCTTCCAAAAAACATGCTCTCCATAGGATGGTTCAGTCTAACCAGTCAGATATAATACTACTCCAAGAAACTATGGGGAGGGGGGAGACAGTTATACCCTGGTTAGAAGCTAGTCTCAAAGGTTGGAATTTTATGGGGTCATATGTTAGAGGTCGCTCCGGAATTTTGGAAATAGGGTGGAAAACTTATAAAATAAAGCTAAATAATGCATGGGGTATTGAATTAGGTCTAAGCATCAAAATTATTTCATAAGACTTGGGTATGGAGTTGGATATCTTAAATGTGTATGGTCCTTATCAGGATCAGGTTCCTTTCGGGGAAACCTTAGTACAAAAATCCTTTCTAAACAGGGAAAGGTTGGTGATAGGGGGTGACCTAAATTTTTCTTTGGGTACAACTAAAATCTGGGGGCCTAAGGCTAGACCAGAACCCCTATCGGATTTATTCTCACACCTATTGTGTCAGAAAAATTTGATAGATGTCACCCCAGTTCGAATATGCTCGACTCAAAGAAATAAGAGGGTAGGTGAAGATTAGGTTCAGAAAACATTAGACTAGTTTTTGGTTATGGAGAATATGATGGAGGAATGTAACCAAGTAAAAAAATGGGTGGGAACTGGAGGAGAATCTGACCACTCACCTATTCTCCTAGAAATTGCAGTAGGATTTACGAAACCAGTCAACCCATTCAAATTCAATGTAGAATGGTTGAAAGAGGAGAGATTTCTTAACCTGGAAAATTAACACAGGATACCTTTTGATGTAAATTTAGGAGTTGTAGTAGGGATATAGTTTGCAACAAATCTTAAATGAGTCAAGCAAGCTATAATTGAATGGGACAGGGAAAAATGAGAGCAGGATGCACATGACATAACTGAGGTAGAAGTTGTTATTCAGACTTTATATGACTATGAAGGAGGGGTTTATGGTACAAATGAGGAGAAGGAAGTTCTTCAGGCGATGGAGAAGCGCAGGATAAAATTGTTGGAGGACAAAGAAGTAGTCTGGCGACTCAAAAGTAGAGCAACTTGGCTTCAAAAGGGGGATGAAAGCACAAAGTTCTTCCAAACATATGCAAAAGGTAGGAAGATGGCCAAAACCATTTGGAGTCTAAAGGACCCAAAGGGTCGTGCTGTCTTCTCCTTTGAAGGTATGGTTAGGATAGGGAAGGAACATTTTGAAACCCTATTTCAGTCGGATCTGAGGGTTTCCATAACAGATATAGTTAAAATTTCCCTTTTCTTTCCGAAGTTTATTGATATAGAAGAAAATAAAGCTCTAATGGAGTAAATTACTAAATATGAACGTAAGAAGGTGCTCCACATTTTTCAAGAGGACAAAATCCCTATGCCAAATGGTTGGCTTGTAGAATTTTTTATATAGATATAAATGATTTAATAGAGAATACATATTGAGAGTGGTTGAAGAAACCCAAAAAGAAGGCCATTTGCATGCTCCACTAAACACCACCATTATCGCCCTCATCCCAAAAAAATATGAGCCAACCTCTTTGGAATATTTCCAACCAATTTCACTGTGTAATTGTATCTACAAGGTGACGTAAAAAATTATAGCGGTTAGCACATGTAATTTTTGTCAAAAAATTTGTGACTTGGCCAATTTGGTTTTCACTGGGCAATCGTGCTAAGGTCGGTTGTTCTTCATGGGACAAGATTTTAAGTTGATTTTTAGATTTTTTGGGAAAAAGTTTCACAAATTTAATTTGGATTTTAAGCCAAATTGGATTCTCGGGTTTTATAAGCAGACTTACACAGTTTTCATCAAAAATCTTGGGCCCACATGGCCAATTAAGTACATCAAACATTGAAATATAAGTCCACGAGTAAGCACCCACCACTAAAGTCAACAACCAAGACCAAGCGCTGAGCCACCAAGGAGAAGAGAATACAATGTGCACAACGTGGGGAAAGGCCTTGTACACAATGGTCCATATAAACAATTAGACAATTTTTTGTGCAAATAATGTGGGATAAATATCATATGAGAAATTAAAAGACATGCAACGTTTACCAAGTGTTTAAATCGTGAAACCTTCTGCGCGCACAGGTAGAAGCGAAATTTCAATATACCAAGCAACCAGTGCTAGGTGTCAAAATATTGAGCCAAGAATTTTAGATCTCATAAATTAGTTTTCATTAGATAGTAACGAGGGTGCTCGACATTTGATGCGAGGGTTTGAAACCAGAGGCGCACCAGGTGTAGAAGGATGAAATGCCACGAGTCCAAATCATCAGAGTGCATGACAAGGTTCTAGTGCCAGTTCGTAGGTGTTTTTGCCAGTGAATTGAGGAGGCCTTTAAACGACAAATGCCAGGTAAATCGACAACATCATCGCCCACGTGTTCGAAGCTCATCCGTAGGATGGTGTGAACAAGAAAAATGGTGAAGAGTAGGAAAGCGTCCACCTGTACCAGATGGAGTTCATCTTGTTGTTGGGAATGCGAGGTCCTGTATTTCATTCGATTGAAAATGCAATAACAGTGTTGTCCAGAAATATGATATTTATTTGTGTTATCTACAATTTCCAACTTGATGGGATGGATGGGATAAAGCGAAAGTCAAAATCTATTCAGTTGCAGGCAGTAAGATCATTACCGGTTAATGAAGGTACTTCTGTGGTTATATTTCATGAGGATTTGCCTTACTCTCCAAAAGACATTTCGGAACAGTTTACAAGCTAGTAATGGATGATGGTAATGCCTTTTCCTTGAAGAATATTGAGAAAAAATCTGTATGGGATGCATGCCAAATTTGTCCATTCAATTTGAAGGAATGAAGGAATGCAACTGGTGATTTCCTAGCATATGTCAGTAAGGATTTTGTAAATATTTGGTCATTGGCTATTGGAAATTACATCCATGAACTCAACTGTAAGGCATGGAGGTGCAAATGTCCCAGTTTCAGAGCTTGTAGGAAAGACAATTGCTTTATATTTTTCTGCCCATTGGTGCCCCCTTATGGAGTTTCACTTCAAAGCTAATACATGTACACAATGAACTCAAGGAAATAAGATGAGTGTTTGAAGTGATTTTCATTCCCATTGACCAAAATTAAGAGGTTTTTGAAGATTACAGTGATAAAGTAACTAAAAGATTTCCAGGTCAGTTAATTTAAAGGAGCTAATTTAGTGGTCAAACTCTTGTTGGAAGAGCATCCTAACATTTCAAAAACACCTAGGGCAGTTAATTTAAAGGAGCTAATTTAGTGGTCAAGCTCTTGTTGGAAGAGCATCCTAACATTTCAAAAACACCTATCCCTGATCTCTAGACCAGGATAGCATTAGAATTGAAAAGTTGAAAGGAAATCCCAAGGTTTAAGGTAAAAAACAATAATTTAAGGATCAGTTAAAGAGATGTGGTAACATATCATTAAAAGGAGATTATTTGCAGATTTCCAGGCATCTGTTAGAGCATATCTTGGGAATTTAAAACAACAATTGTACATATCCATGTATGAAGATAATATGTGTTAACTGGAAGTCAAAGGTTGATGGTCATCGAAGATAGTAGTTCCATATTTGCAAGGTTGATGGTCATCGAAGATAGTAGTTCCATATTTGCAAGGATTGGCATAAAATTCATTTACCACATATCAAGCAGAAGATCAGTTTAAACCTGAAGCATTTGATTCTCACAACTCTAAATTTCGAGAGACCTTACAGTCTGTCTTAGATATTGTGGCTGAAATTTTTCATAATTGCCATTTTTTAGGGATTGGCAGCCCGCATTTATATGTTGTAACTTTTTCAATGTAGTAGGGGACTAACAGCGATAAAATCCTTCCTTTGTAGCTGGAAAACTATGTATATATTCATGAATTTTAAATACAAGTAGAGAGTGTTTTTTATAGTATAGATTCATCACGATTTGCTCTTTCAGTGTGTTTTCCCCTAGTTCACATTCATTATGTTCTTTCTTCTAAAGCATAGCTAAGAGTAAATGATCAGAATTCATCTTTGATAAATGCTCATTTCATATAGTTAATGCAGATTGTCATGTTTTAATGATTGTAGGTTCATAATTCACCCTTATTAGGTGCTATGTTCATTGTAGTTAGACTTTATGTTATTTCTTCTAAAGTTACAATTGAGAATTCATCTTTATTAGATGCTCTCGTGCGTAATGGGTTTTCTTATTTATGTCTTGCCATCATCTGAATATTTTTTATTGCTTAAAGGTATGCTTACTTTTCCTTTGTTTCCTCAGTAGTACATAGTCGTGTTAATCTTTATAGTATATCTAGAGAAGTTGTCTCCATTGCCCAATGGAATATACACTCAACCCTTCCCCAATCTTTTTAAACTTGGATTTTGATAGAAGATCTAGCCATTAGGTACTTACAACTAGTTACTGAGGTAACACTAGGTGAGTGAGTTGCATGAGAGAGCCCTCTCTGAAACTAGAAGGGCTAAATTCAGTTAAGTAGTTTATGGTTACCTATGGGTTTCTTTGAAACAGCCCAAAAATTATAGAGTGATAACATTTTGGTGCCTTGTTGTCGAGGAAGGAAAAAGTTACATTTTTCACAGGAAGAACGACAAAGTTTCAAATCTGATTGTTGATAATGAACAACGGTCAAACAACAAGCAGGCTATGTATCATTTGGCGACTCCAACCTTGAAGAATCCAAAAATTTAAATTATCACTAGCGACTCCACTATCCAAAGATGAGTTCAATAATTGCAAGGTATGCTCCAATAAATCGTTCACATATTCATGGTTTTCCAAATCGCATGCCTTGTGTAGATTGGTTAAACTATCCGCCAATGTTCAAAGATGAGGAAGGTGATGATGCTGCTTTACATTTAATCAAGTTTTGTATGCATGCACGTAAGTTAAATGTTGAATGGCATGAAGATTGTCTTATGAATATGATCATGGCTTCTCTTGAGTGAAAAGCGAGGACCTGGTATGAAAAATTACCATCAGCTAGTATATGTTCCTTAAAGGATTTTCATACAATATTCTTTGCAAATTATAGAGAGTCTTATCCATTATTGGTGCTAGTAGAAAACCGTTTTGAATATTTTGAGAGTTTTATTCAACACCTGGAAGATGTTTATGGTGATGACGTGTTCATGAATAATGAAAGTATAGAAGCCATTCATGAGAAACCTTTTCATCATAAAAAAAAGAATGTTAGAGGATAGCTTCCATGATTCTTAGGACAATTTCCAACAAAACCTGTCTTCTCCTTTGGCTGAAAATCAAATAGATCATCATCTTGATGTAGACATTCATGTTCCTATTTCTGGGATTGATGTAGATGTGCAAGAATATTATCATATCTTAAGTAACCAATAAATAAATGAGGTTAGTCATTCAGATGTTTTTTCAGAACAATTATTTTTTTGAATTTCAAGAGCAATTTTATCAAAATCAGAGCATTGAAAATTTTCAATCTTTTCTCAAACCATCTACCCAAGAGAACAATAAGTTTAATTTAAATGAAGAGCTGCTACTCACATATAACAGTCATAGTTTAGAGTTTGAGAAGAGTAATGATTAAGGGAAAGTTATACTCGATCCTTTTGATAATCAAGATGGCATGTCAATTGAAATATATAAAGGGTCATTTTTTGGACATTCCTCACATACATGATGTGGCTATTGCATTTGAATATGTGATTCTTTTTGATCTTGATTACAGTGAAATAGAACAAGGAACAACCATTAGCAATAGAGGGAAATATTGTCTTCTTTCTAATTTTCAAGAAAGGGTAGCATTTTTTGTTCTTCAGGATCTTTTTTCATTTTGGTTGGAATCATCAAGGAAGGTAAACCTTGTAGTCTTTTTGGATCAAGGATATCAGTTTCAACACAAGCTTAAGTTTTCTTTTTCAAAATGTATATACCAGCGGAAAAGTTTGAATGCATCCTTGAGTTAGATAGCCATTTGTTGGATTGGATCCATTGGCACTTTTGCATTACTTGATTGAGCAATAATTTTCAACATAATGAGTAGGGTGTGAAAATAAGCTTGCTAGTCGAGCTTTTTTTTATTTGGGTTTTCAATAGTGTGTGCATTCAGTTTGCAATAGTGTATTCAACATTCCATTTTCAGCTTGCAACAATGTATAGTTTTGGGTTTCAAATTCTGTAGAATAAGCAGGTTGCAATCTTTGGAAATTAACCGGACCCAACCAAATGGACCGAGCTCTTGGTCGTTCTTTTGCCTCAAAGGAGGATCCAATACCAGTTGATGTTAGCATATTAATTTTGTAAAATTTGTGACAGTAATTGGTTTGACATTGTACTAAAGGTATGATGTTCTTCATAGGACAATTTTAAGTTTTTTAGATCTTTTTGGGAAATGTTTTACCAATTTGATGAAAATAAAATTTGTCTTTTAAGCCAAATTGGATTATCGGGTTTTATAAGCGGAGACTTATTTGGTTCGTAAAATATTGGGCCATTTAATCTCCAATTAAGACCATCAAACATCGAGATCTAAGTCCACGAGTAAGCACCTACCACAATTCAAGTGACCAAGACTAAGCGCCAAGCCACCAAGGAGAGGAGAGTATAATGTGCATAACGCAACGAAATACATTGTACACAATGGTCTATATAAACAATTAGAAAGTTATTTGTGCCAACAATGTGGGATAAATATCATATGAGAAATAAAAATACATGCAATGTTGACCAAGTGTTTAAATCATGAAACCTTATGCACACACAAGTAGAAGCGGAATGTCAATATACCAAGCAACCAATGCTAGGTGTCAACAAGATTGAGGAAAAGAATTTTAGATCTCATTGTAATGTTCTTGACTTGGCTAGTCGGGGAAACATTGTTAATGTATTATTGTAGAATTTATAACATATAAATGATCATATAAAATGTCGCTTAGCGACAAAGGATTGTAAAGTTTGTATTATGATATCTACGTGGATTACAAAAATGGCCGAATATGGTTGAATAAATTACAATACTCGACTAGATCAACGAACAAAGGATCTTAGCCAGAATAAAAAATAAGAAACTTCTGATTTGAATAAAATAACAACACTTTCGGCTGAATCAAAGAAGACAAAAGGATCTTGTAGGAAAACAAATAAGCAACTAAAAGAAAATACACGGAATATGGGAGCACTAAAGAATCAATGAAGAATGATGGAAGACATGGGTGATCTTCCCGGTGACTAAGGTATGTCTCTCAAAACCGAAATCAATAACTCGTGTCTTCCTCCTGGAATACACTCAAATATCTCTCCTGAGATGCGACTCTTATCCTCAATGACAAGTCATGTCATAATAATGAGGTAAGGTGTGACCCTTCCTTTAGATTTCCAAAACCCTAAATCATCTTTGAAACCCTAATTCATTGTTGACTTTGAAAACCTAAATCAACTTTGTTGAAACCCTAATTCAACGTTGACTTCTATTTTTAGCTCATAATGACTTAAAAGCTTTTAACCCTTTTTAGCTCAATGTCTCTTTCCAAACATAACACCTTTGAATGGAGTGACCTCTAGTAAACCTATTTACCCCTCTTTATTTCGTATAGTGCTTGGTAGGTTTAGACCATTAAGTCTCCTCTGCAGACTCCTATTTGGAAGGACATTACAGTCCTCCCTTCGAAATTGCTTGTCCTCAAGCAATGCCGGTTCAAATTGTTGCAACACCTGCTCGCTCTCCCAAGTAGGGTCCGCTTCTGGAAGCCCTCTCCATTCGATCAAACACTCTTTGATGACCTGCTCCTCAGTTTAGCTCGGAACTCCAAAATTCCTGCGGAACCTTAGCATCCCTCCCACTCATCCAGCGGAAACCTATGATGTGCCTAATGAATTTTCCAACTTTGCCCTTTGCGTGAGACACGTGGAAATCGTTATGAATCTTGCTCTCCTCACGGAAGCTCTAGCTTCATTAAGCAACCTAGCCTACTCGGTGCATGATCCTGTAAGGACTATAAAATCCAGGCTTGAGCTTCTCAACCCCACTCTTCTTGAGACTAAGCATTTGTAGGGGTTGGAGTCTCAAGAAAACCAAATCTCAACCTCAAGTTGTGCTCTATCCACATTATATTTGCACTTATCTTAAATGGGTTTTCGTCGTCTTGAGATTCTCTTTCAACAACGAATCTCGACTCTCTATGATCCAATCCTTGTAGCAGAACTCTGCTCTCCCAAAGACAAATTTCTAAAAGTGGGAGGATCATATCCGTACAATGCTCGAGAGGGTGTCATACCAATGGACATGTGGAAGGTGGTGTTATGTGATGTTCTCTAAATGTAACCACTTTACCCACATTCTTTGTCCTCCTACATAGTTCCTCAAATAGCATTACTTGTTGACAATCTTGGTCTAACCATCTGTCTAAGGGTGATAGCTAGGTGCTTTGGGTGTCAACTTTGTCCCCCACCAACCGAAACAACTCCATAGATGTCCACATGTTGACATCCCTGTTCTTGACAGCCATGAAGTCACAGAGATCTCCTTGAAGAAAGCTCGGCCTGACTGCGTTGTGCTACATGGAGTATGAATTGTAGAGTGAGCAAACTTGGTCAATCCATCAACCAATACATAGATGCAGTCCTTACCCTAGACCCCAGGTGGGCAATGTGATGAAGTCCATGAATATACTCTCCCATTTTACTCTGGAATGGGGAGTGGTTAAATGTAACCACATCGCCAGAGCATGCTCTGACTTTTTCTGCTGGAAAGTCACACACTCGCTGACATGTCTCATAGCGTCTTGTTTGAGGCCCTTCCATGAGAACCTCTCTTTGATATATCTGTAGGTTTTGAAAAAACCATGATGGCACAGCTAGAGGTGAGTCATGAATTGCGGTGAGGATATTTTTCTTAAGCCCTGAATCTGGCACAGAGTAGACTCTATCCTTGTAAAATATGGCATCGTCAGCTGACCCTATACCTATCATCTTGTATCTTCCCATCCATCAGCTCACATGAGAACTTGTTCTTGGAATATTCCACTAACAAATTGGATTTCCAATCGTTGAAATCTCCATCCAAAATGCCACGGGTCTCCTCGATGGTGCGTGACCACAATGTTCTTCTTCCCCCTTGACATAATCTATGTCAAATTTGAATGCTTGTACTTTTGTCACCCATTTATGTTGGCATTTACTGAGGTCCTTCTTCTCAAGGGAATACTTCAAACTATTGTGATGGGTCTTGACCACGAATTTGCTAACCACCAAATATTGTCTAAACTTGGTCCAGGGCATGCATGCATTATAACATTTCCTTGTCATAAATGGAGTACAACCTCTCGGGTTGACTAATCTTCTCGAATACAATGGGGTGTCCTCCACGCATCCAAAAGCGCACCGATCCCTTCGCGAATCGTCACACTCTAGTACAAATGGCAAGGTGAAGTTTGGTAGTCCCAACACTGGACAAGTGCCCGGCTTACGTTCATGTGATCAAAGGTTTCTTGTGATTTCTCGGTCCATGTGAAGGCCCCCATGCTTGGTAAGTTCTCTGATGATTGCTCCAAAGTGAAAAACCCTTGATCGAACGCCTATAATGGATTTCACAACTTGAAGAAGCTCCTCAGTGCAATGCGTTCTTGGCCGTGTCGACCAATCGAATAGTCACGATCTTCTCTTGAGGTGCACATGTACCCAGTATTATTGATGATGTGGTCTAAATTATTTCTGTCATACTGAAATCTCACTTGGACTCTTTAGCATATAATGATTGTGCCTCCATAATGCTCAATACCTCATCCGGTGCCTCTTGTAACTCTTGCCATGGCGGTTATGAATCAAGATGTAGATAGAGAAAACCAAGGCGGTTCCTTAACTAATCCACGAATAGCATGGTTCGTACAAGGCTGGAATGCGGTGCATTGGTTAGCTAAATGGCATGAAGCAAAAATTTCGAAGAGTGTCAAAATGACATCAAAATGTAGATCTTCTCTATGTCACTTCGAATATTTGATCGATGATATCTGAAGTAGATCAATTTTGAAAACCTATGCAGTTCATCCATCAACTAGTCAATTCGCGAGTTAGGATACCAGTTCTTGATGGTTTCTTGTTCAAAGACTCGTTGAAATCAATGCACATCCTCATGGTGCCATCCTTCTTAAAACTAAGACAACTGAAGAAGTAAATGGGTTGTTGCTTGGTCTGATGTGTCCCATCGCTAGCATTTCCTTAATTGCTTTCTCTATCATCCTTGAACCTCCTAGGATGGCGATGGGGGGGTGATCATAGGTTTAACCCCCTCCTCCAACTAAATGGTGTGATCAAACCCACAGTGGGTGGTCTCCTTGGTGGGATTTCCTCAAAGACCTTTTGATGTCGTTCCAATAAATTCTTGATATTTGTGTGGTATTGTTGTCAACCTTATGAATCCTTCTAAGTAGTGATCAAGCATTTTGTGACATATGCTACCTCCCCATATCACGGTCTCTCCATTCTCTTGGTTGAGACTGTCCTAGGTGCTCCTATAGACATACCTCTTAGAACAACCTTCTTCCCATCATGATCTCTGAATCCCATTCCAAAGGTTTGGTAGTTGGTATTGATTTTTCCAAAGGTAATCATCCATTGAACTCCCAACACCACATCTATGTCCGATGGATTCTTCACATAAAATGTGTCTCTCACTATGTAGTTGCCTAACTTCATCTCTAAGTTTGGAACTCTATCTAGACATTCCACTATGTGGCCATTTGCTACCGCAACATCAAACCCTCAAACTCCTCTATGCGAAGTGCACACGTCACCGATCTTAGTGAAGCATTGATGGGGATTGTGGTTGGCCCCACCATCTATCGGGGTGAATTCTCATTGCCCCTGAATAGTCCCTCGATGCAGTTATCATACTGGGAGCACAAAGAGGTCTGAGCTCTTCCCTTTCTTTGAAGGTTTCCGCCTCCTGATTAGCTGCTTCGGCGGTTGTGGGACCTCTTGAAGGATGAATCTCTAGGTGTCGGTGTGGTCTCTGAGAAAGTTGCTCCTCTATTGGTTTTGACTCCTCCTTTGAACTAGTGGATCAACGTCTGCTCCTCCTCCTCACTATCCATGCTATCTGTTGCTACCTCAATATAATGAATCTCTACCTTGCCCATGCACCTGTGGCTGGGACCCAAGGATCTCTGCAAAAGAAGCAAAGCTTCCTCATAAGCTCTCTCCTAATCTCATCATCAACTTCTCCTTTCCCTTCCATTCTCTGGAATGGCTTCCTGTCTCTATCCCTTTGGGGGACAAATGGTTTGGAGAAATTTTTATTCTTTGGCACTAAGTCGCGGATATGAATGCAAAGTTGGCATCCTACAAGGTGTGAGGCTTGAATGCCTTCACCCATCCTCTTAAAAGGCTTTGTGAGTCCTAACTTCGTGAATAACATATGATCATCTGGGTTACGATATATCTTTCGTTGCGAGCTACTGTGACGCTACGTGATGAGCGTACTCTCGCATTACTTAATTTGTCTCAATTGGGATATATCCCTGAAGTGTAACTCAGGATCCTTCATGTCAAACATGTCAACCTGTCGTAAACTATAGGAGGTGATCACGTGACTGTCATCACCAGTCCATGATACCACACCTCCTCGTACCCTCAAGTGTAAGTTTGTGAAACTGATGGCACCACCACTCCTGTGCCTCACCCTCCAAGTGTAAGGTCATAAAACTGATGGCCTATGTCTCGGTCATCTAGTTGAGCTTGTAATACATGTCTAGCTTCTATACCCAAGCTCTGGTGGTGTATTTGGATGATCTGTTGAAAGAAGGGATGGTGAGTTTCCCAAATTTTCAGATGAAATCGAGGTTATGCCCCTGCTGTTGTTGTGGTCCTCCCCTCTGCGGCTCTCTGGGGGGGTTCCTGAGTATGAGTCCACAGTACTCGACTAAGGTCATGTCCTGATGGAAGTCACGACCCAATGCTGCGCACTCCATCCTATACTCTACAATGTCATCAGCATGAGTGGGTGGCCTTTGTTCTATCGGTGGAAACGCTGCTAACGGGGGTGCCCTTTGGAAACTGGGAAACAAGGGTCTTGGAATCCTACTCGCAGAGGTGTATGTGGGAGAGGGTGACTGGGGTCTACTGCCTGCTCCCTAGTTCCCCTGTGCTGCATGCGGGACTTGTGTATCTGGGGTGCCCACTCTAGCCAATCTATCAACCACCTGTGCCAAGGACTGAGACATGGTTCGTTGACTAGCTAACATATCGTTGATAACCTGCATGAAATTTGCCTTTGGATCTACGGGGGCCTTTCCACTGCCCTCTGGTCACTCATTTCTGTCTCCTAGCATCCTCTTTGCCTCGTGCTCAACCTCACACTCTTCCCTTATCTCTGCTTCTCTGTGTGCCTCTTCCTCTTCCTCTGAGCTAGGAGGAAAAGGGGGGAAATCAGGCCTATGCCTTCTTTCCTGATGCCTATTGTAAATGACATATTCGTCACCTACGTGTTCACAGCCCTCTAGGTCTTCTTCTGCACTCATTGTCTTTAGTCATAGGTTGGCATGACTAAAGCTCTGATACCACTGTAATGTTCCTGACTTGGCTAGTCTAGGAAGTGTTGCTAATGTGTGTGTAAGGTCAAAGGTTTACAGCACATAAATGATCATACAAATAATAAACGCGACAAAGGACTGCAAATTTTATATTATGATATCTCTGTGGATTACAAAATGGTCGAATGCGGTTGAATAAACTGACAATACTCGACTAGATCAACAGACAAAGGATCTTAGTCGAAATACAAATAAGCAACGCGGCTGAATAAAATAACAACACTCGGCTAGATCAAAAGACAAAAGGATCTTAGCCAGAATACAAATAAGCAACTAAAAGATAATACCCGAAATATGGGAGCACTGCGGAATCAATGAAGAATGATGGAAGACCTGGATGATCTTCCCGGTGACTAGGGTGTGTCTTTCAACACTGAAATCAGCCAACTGGTGTCTTCCTCCTGGAATACACTGAACTATATCTCATGAGATGCACCTCTTCTCCTCAATGACAAGTCATAATCTGCATAATAATGAATTAGGTCGCTGACCCTTCCTTTATAGCTTTCCAAAACCCTAAATCATGTTAAAACCCTAATTCACTGTTGACTTCCAAAACCCCAAATCACTGCTAAAGCCTTAATTCATTGTTGACTTCTATTTTTAGCTCAAATGACTTAAAAGCGCTTTTAACCCTTTTTAGCTCAATGCCACTTTCCGAATATAACACCTGTGACTGAAGTGACCTCTAGTAACCCTGTTTACCCCTCTTTGGCCCTGGCTATAGTCTAATGGGGCAGTTTAGACCATTAAGCCTCCTCTCTGGAGCTCTTATTTGGAAAGGGACATTACACTCATAAAATGGTTTTCATTAGATAGTAACAAGGGTGCTTGATGTTTGATGTGAGGGTTTGAAATCAGAGGTGCACCAGGTATAGAAGGATGAAATATCACAAGTCCAAATCGTCAGAGTGCATGACAAGGTTCAAGTGCCAGTTCGTAGTTGTTTTTGCCAGTGAATTGAGGCCTTTAAATGCCAAATGCTAGGTAAATCGACAGCATCATCGGTGAGGTGTTCAAAGTTCATCCATAGGTTGGTGTGAACATGAAAAATGGTAAAGAGTAGGAAGGAATCCACCTATACCAAATGGAGTTCATATTTTTGTTAGGAATGCAAGGTCCTGTATTTCATTCAATTGAAAATGCAATCACAATGCTAGCCATAAATATGATATTTCTTTATGTTATATACAATGTCCAACTTGATTAGATGGATGGGATAAAGCGAAAGTCAAAATCTATTCAATTGCAGTCAGTAAGATCATTATTGGTTAATGAAGGTACTTATGTGGTTATATTTCATGAGGATTTTCCTTACTCTCCAAAAGACATTTTGGAACAATTTACAAGCTAGTGATGGATGATGGTAATTCCTTTGCCTTGAAGAATATTGAGAAAACATATATTTGGGATGCATGCCAAATTTTTCCATTCAATTTGAAGGAATGCAATTGGTGATTTCCTAGCATATGTCAGTAAAGATTTTGTAAAGTTTTGATCATTGGCTATTGGAAAATACATCCATGAACTCAGTTGTAAGGCATGGAGTTGCAAATGTCCTAGTTTCAGAGCTTGTAGGAAAGACAATTGCTTCGTATTTTTCTACCCATTGGTGCCCCCCTCTTATCGAGTTTCACTCCAAAGCTAATACGTGTACACAATGAACTCAGGGAAGGAAGATGAATGTTTGAAGTGATTTTCATTCCCAATGACCAAAATTAAGAGGCTTTTGAAGATTATTGTGATAAAGTAATTAAAATATTTCTAGGGCAGTTAATTTCAAGGAGCTAATTTAGTGGTCAAGCTCTTGTTGGCAGAGCATCGTAACATTTCAAAAAAAACTATACCTGATCTCTATACCAGGATAGCATTAGAATTGAAAAGTTGAAGGGAAATCCCATGGTTTAAGGTAAAAAACAATAATTTAAGGATCAATTAAAGAGATGTGGCAACATATCATTAAAAGGAGATTATTTGCAGATTTCCAGGCATCTGTTAGAACATATCTTGGGAATTTAAAACAACAATTGTACATATCCAGGTATGAAGATAACATGTGTCCATTGGAAGTCAAAGGTTGATGGTCATCGAAGATAGTAGTTCCAGATTTGAAAGGATTGGAAAAAAATTTCATTTACCACATATCAAGCAGAAGATCAGTTTAAACCTAAAGCATTTGACTCTCAAAACTCCAAATTTAGAGAGACCTTAAAGTCTATCTCAGATATTGTGGCTCAAAATTTTCATAATTGCCATTTTTTAGCCATTTGTTAGGGATTGGCTTGGGCCATATTTACTATATATTTATATATTTTGTAATTTTTTCAATGTAGTAAAGGGGGGGGGTTCGAATTGCTTGAGAAAAGCCTTCCTTTGTAGCTGAAAAACTTTGTATATATTCATGAATTTTAAATATAAGTAGAGAGTGTTTTTTTGATAGAAGAGATTCATCACGGTGTGCTCTTTCACTGTGTTTTCCTCTAGTTCACTTTCATTTCACTTATGTTCTTTCTTCTAAAGCATAACAAAGAGTAAATGATCAAAATTCATCCTTGATAGATGTTCCCTTCATATAGTTAAGGTAGGTGTCATGTTTTAATGATTGCAGGTATAGAATTTACCCTTGTTAGGTGCTTTGTTCATTGTAGTCAACCTTTATGTTATTTCTTCTAAAGTTACCATTGAGAATTCATCCTTATTAGATGCTCTCATTCATAATGGAATTTTCTTATTTCTGTCTTGCCATCATCTGAATATTGTTTATTGTTGAAAGGTATGCTTACTTTTCCTCTGTTTCCTTAGGAGTACATAGTTGTGTTAATATTCATAGTATATCTCAGAAGTTGACTCGATTTCCCAATGGAATATACACTTAGCCCTTCCCCAATCTTTTTAAACTTGGATTTTGACAGAAGATCTATCCATTGCCCTGATTACACAACTAGTTACTGAGGTAAAACTGGGTGAATGATTTGCATGAGAGATCCCTCTCTAAAACTGGAAAGGCTAGATTCCAGTTTCCAAGCGGTTTGTGGTTACCTCTAGGTTTCTTTGATGCAACCCAAATAAATTATAGAGTGATAACAATTGCAAGACAGATAAAATCTATTCTCTTAGAAAATATCTCAAAAGAGAAATTTGGGTTTCTGGAAGGGAGGAAAATATATGAAGCCATAGGGATGTCGTAGGAGGTTACGCATAGTGTTAAAATCACAAAATCCAAAGGAGAATTCCCAAATATTGATCTCTCAAAGGCTTATGACTGAGTTAGTTGGTTGTACATTAGAATTATCATAGCTCATTTGGGGTTTGAAGTCCCTTTCATAAATTGGGTGATGTGTTGTCTAACAATAGTTTCTTTTGCAGTTATGATAAATGGATCAACATCATCTTTCTTCCATGAAGAAAGAGGTCTAAGGTAGGGGTGTCTGATGTCTCCACTCTTCTTTTTGGTTGCGGAAGGTCTAAGCAGGGCCATAAAAGGCATGGAATCACATGGAAATTTCCAAGGTATTTCTATAATGCCCAATATTAGAGTCTCACACCTCCTCTTTGTCGATGATGTGTTGATTTTCTGTAATGGGAAGAGAAGGGATGCATAAAAGTTAAAGAACATCCTAGAGTTATTTGAAAGAAATGTGGGAATGAAAATAAATGGGAGAAAATACACTCTCATTGTTCATAACATGAAGGAGGAAGAGAAGAAGGAATATAGAGAGTGGTTTCCTTTTGAACAAAAGGAATTGGGCGAAGGCTTAAAATATTTAGGATTTCAGATAAAGTTGAATAAATATAGGAAATCAAATTGGAGTTGGTTGTTAGAAAAGCTAGAAAGAAGGATAAAATGATAGATATTTCAATGGATTTATGGGGAAGGAATACTGGTGTTGGTAAAATTAATTTTAGAATCTATCCATGTTTATTGGATGTCTCTGGCCTGGATACAAAAATGGATTTTAGAAAAGGTCAGAAATATCTTCTTCAAATTTATGTGGGAAGGTTCAAAGGATCACTATGTCTTTCCATGGGTAAAATGGGAAGTGTTGGACGCTACAAAAAATCTTGGAGGATGGGGTTTAACGAACATTTTCCTCTTCTCCAAGGCATTAGCTTCCAAGTCCAGCTGGCATTTGATCAATACATAAAACTTGTAGACTAAGGTAGTTTGTAAGAAGTACATTCATCTGAAGACTGTCGAAGAATGGATCAGGAACCCGATCAAGGGAAGATCGAATTTCTCAATCATTTGGAAAGACAGATTAAATTTATTCCCGTTCATTGGAGAGGGCCTAGCTTGGAGGGTAGGGAAAGGAAACAAGGTTCGAGTAGGTGTAAACCCGTGGCCTGGAAGTGGAAATTCCCATATCCTTCTAGATGAGTTGGTCAAGAAAATCAACACAAATGGTTATTTCTATCTTATCCAAGTTGTTTATCGATTTCTCTTTTCTATCTGGTCATGGAAATGGAAAGAGGTTGATCATGTTGGTAATGGAGAATATTTCTATGAATTTTGGGTCACCTTAACAAGGGACTTGAAGAGAGATCATATAAGAATAACATAAAAGGAAGATGAGATGGTATGGAAAAATTCCCCTTTTGGGATCTACACTCCAAAATTAGGATATTCACAACTTAATATTGATCTCTTCCAAACAGAGCCTGCTTGGTGGTGGAAGGGTTTATGGAAAATAAAATGTCCCCTGAAGGCTCACATCTTTATGCGGTGTGTGATAAAGAAAAAAATTCCCACTTTGGACAGAATGAAGTTCCAAAAGATAGAAGGAAGGGGATGGTGTGCCCTTTTTAAAGATGATGAGGAGTCTGGTGGAAATGTTTTTAATGACTTTCCCTTTGATAAGCAGGTAGAGTCAGATTGTTCTCATGCCCTTGATCACTAATGCATTTGGTAGGGTCAGTCGTTTGAAGAGGCATGAAGGGCTTAGACTGCACAGGCCATAAATAAGATCATAAAAGCTCTACCACTTATTTTATGCTAGGGAGTGTGGCTAGCCAAAAGAAAAATGGTTTTTAATGACAAAACAACTTTGTTGGAGCTCATATCAACTCAAGGATTGAGTATTTTATCTCATTTTCCACAATATAAAGAAGCTAGTAACATCAAATCTATCCAGGAGGAACAAATTGACTTCACCAGGCCTTGGGATTTCTTTGACGGTGCATCTCAAAACAATAATTCAATTAGCAGAGGGGGTGTGGTTTCACAGTTGAACCCAAATGTTTTCTTCACTCTCAAAATGAGGCTAGGCCCAGGGATAAACAACTATGATGAGCTCATGGCTCTCAACTTATTATTATTGTTTGCAAAGGAAAAAGAAGTAGCTAACCTTCATATTTTTGTGACTCCATACTTGTCATAAAATGGATCAGAAATATTCGGTGATTCTACAACATTCTTTTTTCTCCTTTGCTAGATGAGATATTCATAATTATAACTACTTTTGATTCCTTTTATATCCTGCATGTATACATGGAGCGCAACGAGGAAGTAAATGGTGTCTCTAAATAAGGCATGCGGTTGGATTTTGGGTCGTGGTTGATTGTAGAAGTCAAGGATGGTTATGTGCTTGAGGTGCCTCATAGTCCTTTCATTGATGACGTTGGTCATGCGGTCCAACATTAATTTTACAGTTTCCTACTCCTTTTTTATGTTTGGTCAGGATTTCAGCTGATATAGTCTCGACATGATTTCCTTTTGATCCAAGTTATTCCTTTTTTATTAGACTATGTGCCTCTCTAGGGTGTATCTCATACAAATGGTATATTTTTAAATTATGTTTGCAGCAGATCAGGGAGTCCTCACCCGTGGGCTTTTCACTCTGGTTATCTCTCAATTATATATGTACAGTTTGGAATTTTTTTATACTTTTGTTGTGCTAACACATAACTTGTAATGAATCCACCATAGGTTGAATTAAGTAATTGTGTTGAGGGGAGGCCCATGCCATGCCTTCCGCTGCCTCTTTGATTAAATACACGGTGACATGTATTCTACAAAATGTAATTTTTTTTCCTATGTTGGAATAAAGTTTACGCTTTTTTATTTGGAAATATATAGATATATATTAATATGTGTGGACATTGAAACATTTTACATATGGCACACATTGAAATACTTGTTGTGTTATTAACATTTTCTTAAATGTTACATGTCAACTCTATATTAATCGTTGAAGGAATTAAACATATCCCTTATATTAAGAATTAGAAAGTACCTATCCGCTAAATAAGAATTTGTTTACTTTCAATTACATTCTATCTATATATGTATATAAAGTTCATAAAAAATTATTTTACTTAAAGAGGATATTGAAATATTTTATTTATGAGTTACATTCAAATATTCTTTTGTTATTAATATTTTTTTTTAAATGTTACGGTTCAACTCCATGTTGAGCATGGAATGAATTACACATCTGCCTCATACAATGTCACCTCTGTATTATTATAGGGAGGTTTTTCAAATACCATAAGCCACCTATCCACCCAATTGTGTATAAATGGTTGGTAGGTGCACCGGTCCATACAAATGTGTCTCTTTCTGACTGGTGGCTATAATCTGATTCTCGAGTTGATAAACAATGTCATTAGGTCTTGTTTTGAAATGTTCAGGTATCTTTAAACTTGGTTTTTATCTAGACCCATCTTATAATATTCATATATTTTGGCCCTATAAACAAAAATGTGTGTTATTTGGCCTTGGTCATTTGTAATAGAAGATACAGTTGTGTCTATGGATGTGGTTAGTGATAGGTGTTAGGGTTATCTAGTATTTTGTAAGTTTTGTACAATGATTCTAAGAGACCTCAACCTTGCATCAATTTCCATGTTTATGTTTTTCAGTTATCGATTGGGGTTTGGTTTGTTTTCATGTGATGATGTTGGGTTTGGGTTTTCTCTAGGTTCCATATTAATTAAGTCTATTGGAATTTAATAAGGAGACATTAATTTTTTACCATTTAAACAAATTATGAAATATAAAAACAATGAAATTCAATCAAAATATTTATCTGGAATCAATTGATGACTAGGTTAGCAAAGTTTGGTAGTAATTTATAAATCTTTCGTCAATTTCCACTCCTCAATTTGCTCAATAACCCTCAAAATGTGCAATGTGGTCTCTTGGTGAAATGGGCTAGTTGTTGCCTATAAAAAAAATTACATCCCATAGGAAAGCACTTGATTTCCTAGAGCACGTGGGAATTCTTGATAAAGCCATCCTAGAGCTGATGTGGTATCCTTGGTGGTGGTTTGGGAAATGCCAAAAATGGAAGATCACAAATGCATGCACATTTTTTAGAATGTGAGCGCATTCTTGTGTGAGCACATTCGTCGACACCCCATTGCCACTTTTTTGACCACCATCTTCCTGTGACACCCATATATACACATACATATAAGTTAACGTGGACATCAAAATCTTTTATTTATGGCTCAAATTGAAACAATATTTTTTTATTAATATTTTTTTAAATGCCACTTGTCAACTCCATACATGATTTTAGAGGAAAATATGTGATTTTAGCATAAAACAAGAAGCAAACTTCGCATGGGGACTATGGAAATACTCACATTGAAGCATATGCTCTCCTTGAAGGCTTGCTCATAGAAATTAATCTCGGTATAAGAAGTTTAATTTTTATTAGGGATTCAAGTCTTATAATTAACCAAATGATATCTAAATCACATTTCTCAGAGAGTAGGATCGCCTCCATTATAGCTTGATCTCGCAAGGGAGCAAATCATTTCCATAGGATCATGTTTTATCAAGTGCCTCAAGAACAAAATGGTCAAGACATTGTTCAAGCCTTCATTATAGCTCGATCTTGCAAGGACTCTAATGTTTTCCATAGGATCATGTTTTATCAGATTCCTTGAGAAAAAAATAGCCTAATAGTTGATCAATCCAACTTAGAAAAAAATGGGTGTTATTTCATTATCTAATCCTTGAACTCATTTAATTATCAAATCATGAAAAGTGATTTCATATTAATTAACCACATGGAATAAATCAATATTGATGGATAGTGTATGAGGTGAAGAGATGTGATATGAATTGTGTTTTATGTATGTGCATGTAATTTCAAAACAAGGTTGTCGTTTGAACCTTGGAATTGGTAAACAAGTTTCTAGCCTATTACTAATTCATTCTTCTCCTTGGCTTATTTCCTAGGATATATATAATAGAGATTGTTGGATGTTATGGGTTGACCTGGGTTCTACCTTAGTTCTCCAAAAAAACCCTAGAAACCATTGGCCCTTCTGGTAAACTAGAAGGCTACACCGCGCATAGAGTGCACAACGTAGTCTCACCCTAGATGGCTTATGGGTGACTGCAGGACGTATATGTCTACAGTCATGGAAGGGATTGAGGATGTTATTCTTCTTCTACTTCTACTTTAACCTGCATTCTACCATAACATTCATCAGATCTACTATGTTTTCCATTCAATAACATTCATTTTGCATGGTTATTCTAGTGCATGCTATCAATAAACTCCAACAGATGCATTCATTTATCAATTCATTCATCATTGCATAAACAACAAAAGAAAAAAAACATCACAACACATGATTTTACCATGGTTCACTCCCCCATGGGCTACATCCACAAATATATTTTGTGTCTTTATTATTCTTCATCAAAATAGTGTTGTGTGCATTACATCATAGATTTTTTAATGGTGGTGAGGCTAACCAACTTTGCACCAAGATCCATAACTTGTGAACCAAACCTCAATTACAATTCAGAACTGACTCCATCTTATCTCCACAACTCTCAATAAAACAAATACTTAAACTCATAACTCAAAAAGGTTCTCAGAGTACTCCACTCCTACCAAGTGATAATGATCACACATTGATTCATATTTATTTTCCTCATACCTCCTCTATTTATACTACAAAAATTGGGTAAAAACCCTTACATTGACGCAAAACCATAATTCTAAGTGGAATCAACTTGTCCACTCTCTAACTGCCTTCCATGCGGTTGGTATTCAATCCAACCATTCCTTGCTTCAACTTTGCATTGATCTTCCTTAATTCCTGGCACATTACTTCCTTTGTCCTCTGTCATGCTACTTTCTCTTCTTTCATGGAACACACTACTTCCTTGGTCCTTTCTTCCTCATTTAATATGCCAAACCCAAAAATTTCATGCTCCAACAGGCCCCCAATACTAACCTGTGTCTCGTTATGAGCCACTCAAGCAGTGTGTGCCTTCTGCACTAATTTTTCTAATGACTTGAACTTATTTGTGAATGAATTTACCTATATCTTAGCATGCACACTCTTATATGTTAGGGTCTCCACCACCTGCACTGTTATGTGCTCCTTCAACACTTCTCTACTCTCTGAGTGTGCCTATTCCAGTCTTCCTTTCTCTATCTCCAACTTTGTTATCATCTTCTCTTCTTTCTCCTGTAGGGGCTCCAATTGAGCCCATCTTTTATGTCTTTCTTCTTGGATTGTATTTAGTTCTACTTTCAGGTTTTTCATTTCCTGCATGACCCTCGGTCTCTTTGATATGGGAATTTCCTTCTGTCTTTTCTTTATATCTTGAACTACAACATTCAACTTCTCTCCCATTTGATCCAACTTCGGGATCCCTTCGTCTTCTGTTAGGCTCATCCATATCTGCGTGATCCTTTCGTAGAGCTATGCTACTTCTTTTACTTCATGCGCAATACTGTATGTTTGTTCTATTTCCTGCTTCTCCCTCTCTGATATGAACTCTGGAGGGTTGGTTGGTGTCAACTTCCCAAACAATTCTACTATCTCTTGTTTATATCCATCCATCGTCTACACCATCTTCTTTAATTTGTCTTCCACGCTAAGTTCTCCTACTAGTGCGTTGTGTGGAATCGTCTGGAAGACTTCCTCAAGTCTTTGCTCCAGTTTTTCTGTACATTATTTGTATTCCTCACTCTCGATCTATACTTATTTGAGAAATGTCTCTAGCATCTCCTTCTCTTCCTTGGTTGTCTCCAAGTTTGTTGCATCCATCCTGGCTCTGGATTGAACTTCTTGTGCCATGCTCATTTGCAACTTATATAATGGTTTCATTGGTACCTTAGACAATACCAATTCCAGTTTTTCTACTTCCTTGACATGTTTATGTGCCATGTCTTCATCCATTTGCAACATGTCTTTAGTAAATATAAAGTCTTCACTTGCCACTATCATTATATGTATTGTTTCCTCCTCACTCTACACTGGCATGTGTTTTTCTTGCACCGTTTGTTGTTGTTGTGTTTTCCCTTTGTGATGCTCCTTGGTAACTTGTATCTGCTCCAAGACATGCTTGAATTATGTCATCTCTTGCATTATCTTCTGTCTCTATTTTTCTGCATCTTCATATACTTATATAGTGTAGTCATGTACTTTCTCCGTGACTAATTATGCATCATCTTTTGTTATAGTATATTGGGGGATCTCCTTATGTGCCTTCATTTTCTTGCACACTCCACTTGACTATAAAATAGTCCTCTTTAGTGCCCTTGACTTTGTTTCCTCTATTGTCATTAGGGTCTTTGTCTCTGGTGTGTACCCTCCTAGTTGTCCCTCTTGTGCATGGATGTTATCTTCCCTATGTGTCTCTCCATTAGTGTCATATACACAGTTATTATGCTATGTGACACAACAATATTGGGGATATCCTTTTTATGTCTAAGTGTTCTTGTTTCCACGCTCCCCCCTATCTGCTTCGTTTGCATTGCTTCTTTTCTTGTATTTCATGTTGGGGTACCCTTCTTCTATGACGAGCCCGCTTTTGATGGATTATTTTCTTTTGATGGATCTACTGGAACCTTCCATTCCTCCTTCCATTCTTTCATTACCCATTTCACTTCCTCTAATGTGACATAGTATCTCATCTACAACCACTCCTTCTCTGGATCCCTTTTTTCTTGGATCCACGTATTGTTCCTTGATGCTTTGAAGTTGGCTATGTTCTTGTATTCCTCCTCCATCTATGGTGGGATCCTCCAAGTTTCGACCACATTTTCCTGTATTTCTTCTAAATATGTCACAAATATGATGGATTTTTTATTTCTTTCCTTTGCGATCGTTGTGTGCCACAATGTTTTGTACTGTGTTGCACTGTACTTTTCGATTCTCTGACAGAATAAAATATATTTGGGGTGTTTTCATATCTCAATGCAATAATTATGAGTAACCACGAATATTGCAACTCTGTGCCTAAGTCCTGGGTGTCTTTGCAATCATCCAAACATAAATTTAACAAGTATGGACTCCAACTAAGTAGAGTCCCCTTTGCGCATTGTTCAACTACTGCTATCACCCCTGTTGGCACCTCTTCTTTGTGACACTTCCTTATCAATTTACATTCCATAAGATTTATTTCTAACCTCTTTGTGGGCTCACCGATTATGTTTATAATGATCCCCCTGGATCCTCTCTTTGTTCCATAGGTTTGCTTAATTTCCTCTGCTAAGGATTTCTCTTTGGTGTTGTCATCCAGATACTGCACAGGTTTCTCACCATCTGTGGGAAGACCTATTTGTTTTTCAATCAACTTGACTTGAATTGAGAGTGGCCTATCCAACCACAAAATTCCTCTGTGCATTGCTGCTAGTAATTTTTTGACGCAATTATTTACGTCCTTACCCCTTCCAAAATGTGGGATCTCTAGCAACTTCATTATGCCTGTGTTATATAAGCCTTCTATCCAATGCTTGGGTTCTAGTATTGGTATTCCTGTTGCACTAACCCCTTTTATCTCCATGTATACATGTGGCTCAAATTCCATAAAATTATTTCTTTCTTTTGCATCATGTTCCTCATAGCGCAGTTTATCTAGACACCCTAGAAAAATTGGTAAAATCTTCACTCCTACTGGTATGCACGATAACACAAGGGTTACCTCTAGTTGCTTGCATGGTGAAATTTGGACCCTTTTTTTTCCCTTTCCCCTTTGATGGCACCCTTGAGGGCCTTGCCTTTCGGTGCATTTTCTCTTCCTCTTCCTCTTTTGTGCCAAAATCCTGCTACTCCATGATCTCTTCTACTTGTATTTTCTTCTGTTGTGCTAGTTGTGCACTAGATTGAAGCCTCATCTCATCAGACTCAGTTCATTCCTCATCTCCTTCATTCGTTGGTTGGATTGTTTCCAAGTTGGGTTTTGATCCTCTGTTGTGTTCTTTGGGTAAATATGCATTTTTTATGTCATAGGGTATGGATCCTTCTCCTCAAACATTGTAGGTATCATTGGTTCGATGATCGGGGAAGGAATGGCATCCACATCCACCACTCCCTCTGGTTGCATAGGTTTTTCTACTTCCATTGTTGTTTCCTACAACGACGTTGTGGTGCTACATTTTTTCCTCACTATCCTGCTAGAAGCTTCGACCTTTGGTGGTGCCATATTGCTTGAATCTATGTACGTCTGCTCAGAAATATCATTGTCTACCTTCTAAATAACTTGTTCTCTCTTAGCTTCTTTCTCCTTGGCTCTGTGTTTTCTCGAAGTCACAATGTGGCTTGTCAGGAACAATTTTTTCTTCTATAGTGTTGTCATAAAAGATCCAATGCTTACCGGGCATGCTTCTTCCACTATCATAAATGTTCGTTTCACACCTCATTTTTCCGGTGGCCATTTTTTCTTTTCATGATTATTTTTTTTTCCTGGTGCACAATATTTTTCTAGTGTCATATTTCTCTAGTGCACTAGACTTGCCTTTTGCCATATATTTCCTGTGCACAGTATCTTCAATTCTTGTCACGTTAATTTTATGTTTGTTGTGCATTGTATCTTCCAATTGTCGACCATTCCTCCATATACCTACTTATTTTTGGATTTTCTTCATTTTTATACTTTTTTCTTCTTTTTCTTCTATTATCTCCTACTATTTACAATATGTACAAGTCTAACTTATGTTATGAAACTACTGAGGGTTAGTGGGTCAACTGTCCCTATATAATTTCAGTCGACTACCATTCACCAATCCTTGAGCTTCCTTGCCTGCTAAGTCCTGTAGTTGTACAACACCTCCATCTGTGACAAAATTTATTGTATATGGTCCTAGCCAATGCATTCTAATATTCCCTAGGTTCTGTAAGTACTTATTTTCATAAAGGAGAACCAAATCTCCCACTTTTAATTTCCTCTTCTTAATATGTCTGTCATGCCATGCTTTATCTTTTTCTGTTTGTACCTCCTAATGGAAACCAACTATGATTCTTTCTTCTTCTAATTCCATGAGTTGTGCCAAAAAAAATTGTGATACGCCTCTTTCTGTCATGTCTATAACAATTGCAATGCACATACTTGGTATCGAATAATCCAAGGGAACTATTGCTTCATGTCCATACACCAACTTGAAAGGTGTCTGCCATGTTATATTCTTGCATGTAGTTCTATAAGCCTATAGTACTGCTAGTACCTTCAAATCCCACTCATCCTTGTTTACATTTCAAACCTTTCCCAAGGAATTCTCCAAAATCTTGTTAAATTATTCCACTGTTCCATTGGCATGAGGATTATGAGTACTCTTTTGGTGATGTATCTCAAAATATTCCATCATTGCCTCAATTGTGTTGTTGATAAAGTGAGTCCCTTGATCGCTCATCAAAATTCTTAGGCATCCAAATCTTGTGACTACCTATTCAAATAAAAAGCGCGTTGAAGTCTATGTGTTGCAATCCTTCACTATTGCTCCCTCAACCCATCTAGTTAAATATTATGTCACTATAATTATATATCTTTCTCTTGATATTTTTGTTGGTGGATTAATTGGACCTACAAATTCTACATCCCACTTATCAAATACTTGCAAAGTTACTTGAGGTCTCAAAGGCATCTCATCCCTCCTGGATGGCTTTCCAACTCTCTGACAGAAATCATAATTCTGACAGTACTCCTTTGAATCCTTCTGAATAGTTGACCACCATAATCCTATGCGCAATACCTTCTGCGTAGTACCTTTCCCTACATAATGTCCTCCAACAGTTTCTTCATGTGATTTTTCCAAAATGTTAGGTCTTTCATGCTCCATCACACATCTTCTCAAAATGTTTTATGCTCCAAGCTTGTATAAATGACATACAATCAATTGATCGTCTGCAACTCTGACCACCAAATTTTTCTTTTGCGTAGTAGTAAATTCTCTTGGTGCAAATTCTGTACTCAAAAACTAAATAATGTCATCAAAATACTCATCAGCTATCTGTACTAAAAACAATTGTGCATCTATGAATTTATCTTCCAAGTTACTGGGTTCTTCTCCATTAGTAATCTTTGACAAATGATCTGGCCTTGCGTTCAATCTTCCAGGTTTCACCACAACTTCAAAGTCAAATTATTGGAACAGAAGAATCCATATGCATATTCTTTCCCCCAACACTGTCTTATTGACTAAATATTTAAGAGAAAATTTATTTGTAAAAATCTTGAAATGTTTCCCTAACAAATAATGTATGAATTCATGCAAAGCATACATCATGGTCAATAATTATCTTTTTGTAGTATTGTAGTTATCTGAATTTGATAACTTCTTTCTTGCAAATGAAATAGAGTGATCTATATCACCTTCTTCTGGATATTTTAGTACTTATCCTAGCGCTATTGCAGATGCATCCACATGCACATGAAATTCTTTTGACCAATTTGGAAACATCAGAATTGGTGCAATCACCATCTTCTCCTTAAAAATATCCAAACTCTATTGGCATTCATCATTCCACTGATACTTAGTGTCCTTCTTCAACATTTTATCCATTGGTGTAGTAATCTGTGCATATCCCCTTATAAACTTCTTGTAATACCCTGTATGACCAAGTGTACTCTTCAACTGGCACATTAACTTCGGTGGTGGTAAATTCACTATGAAAAAAAAATTTGCAGGATCAACCAACATAACCTGTTTACACACCACATGCCCTAAAAAAATTCCAAAAGGTGCGTTGAAAATGCATTTGTTTATATTCAATGAAATATGACACTGTCTACATCTGTCTAACATCAATATTAACACTTCCACATGATCCCCCAATAAACTAAACAATGTCCAATCATCCAAGTAAACTTCTAAAAACTTATGTATAAAGTCCTTAAAAGCTACTACTAGTACCCTTGAAAACCTGGTTGGTGCATTCTTCAACCCAAATGGAATAATTGTATACTGAAATGATCCCCGTTCTATAGAAAATGTATTCTTATGTATATCTTCTGGTGCTATCCTGATCTAATGATATCCTGAAAATCCATCTATAAAGGAATAAGCTTCTTGACCTCCTACATTCTCCAAAACTTCATCTATGAATGGGCTAGGGAAAGGATCATGCAGGAAAAAATCATTAAATTTTCTCAAATCTACACATATTGTAATCCACCCTTGCCTCTTTTCCTGCACCACCATATGAATGATCTGTTTTTATTATTCCACAAGTTCTATGACACTAACTTCTAACATATTGTCAATTTATGCCTTCACTTTCTCCTTGTATATTGGATTCAACCTGTAAGGTCTCTATCTTATAGGTATGCATCAGGTTTCAAAGGGATATTCATCTCTTCAAGTTCTCCTGCTAATCCCTTCATCTATGAAAATTTTGCAGGAAACAAATCGTTGTACTCACGCTGTAATTTTGTGATTCTTTCTACAGTCTGATTATCCCAATAATCTTGAATGCTTGCAATCTTTGGGTTTTCTGCAGTTCCAATATTTACCTTTTTTTATCTTTAATGTTTTAGTGTAATATTGTGAATATATCTTTGGACCTTCTACTTCCCTTTCAACTTCAACTTTTGGGATATGTATATTGCACATGTTTTCTTCTATTGGATCTTCTTCTTCTAAAACATGATAATAATGTAGCAACTGTCTAGTTGTTTTTCTAGTCTGATTTTGATATGTTGAGATTATTTCAAATTATGGTTCTTCAAATATCCTATCGCTTACCGCCTTCAACGATGTATCTATTTATGGACTCTCATTTTCAAAGGCAAATGTAATCACAAAATTTAGTTGTATCACTTCCTAGTTTGCAGTTTCTCTACGTTGTTCATGTTCAGTGTACCCATTCTTTGGAATTCCTTCTAATTTGTGAATAAAATGATGTGGCCATTATTTTGGTGGTACCAATATCCATTGGACCATACACATGTCTATGTGTTCTTTGGGTTTTCCAAATCCATCATATTTCTCCAAAACATTATTCTCTTGTTCTGATCCAAATCTAATGCGCATTAACCTTTTGCACTGAAATGAGTTATTAATCTTCTCCTTATGTGTTCCCCACCAATGAGAAGGTGTATCATTCAAATAAATATCTAGTACTGGTAAGCTTTGATTTTCTACTATTTCCAATTCAAACTTCATTAGAAATTCTTCTAAGTCATTCAGACCATAAAAAGTAGGAGGCTCTCTTACCTCTGAACCAATCCATCTTAGTGTGTGCGTCATTCTAGCACATATTCTAGTGGATAATTCATGTATTCGTTGTTGCCAGTTCTCCAGTACCGTGTCAGAGTCTGAAGAACAAGAACTAATACTCCTCCAACTCAACATTCCATCTGCAATTGGGTTGATATAATCCTCTTCGCACAAAATAGTTTTGTACAACTGATTGACATCTTCTGTAATAAAAAAAATTGTTGCAAGCTCCACATACCTTCCTCCTTTTGAGGGGTCCAATGGCGCAATAAATTTGTATTATCCAGATTCAAATATCATATTCCTTGTATTCAAATTAATAATAGCATGGTTATCAAAGGCCCGTTACAAAATCAACAATGTTGGATATGGAGAAGTATTGTCTACTATGTCAATGAATTCAAAGTATGTCATGGTGCAAAAACCATCTAGATCTATTGGAATCCTTTTCAATCTTCCAATTGGCACCACTCTATGATTATTTTCTATCTTCAACTGAATAGGTGAATACCCCAATTCAGGTTCTCGCATAGCTTCCCATGTCTTCTTTGGTAGAATATTGACTTCATACCCTAAGTCTAGTATGATATCCCCCATATTGAAATCTCCAATGTTTGCATTCAACCTGAATTCTCTACTTGTTATTCTCTTCTTACATACTTGATTCACAATATTCACCCCTTCTTCCCCATAATTACACTTTTCTAATAGACTTTGCAGTACTTGTAAAGAATTTCTATCATCAAACAATTTTACACATGAGCCTAAAAGGTTTCTTAAGTTACTTACTTGCTCTGAAGGCTTCTCTTTTCAGGTGTGATCAAATACGGGAGGCATGTCATACAATGGTGCCTCATCTACTGGATTTTTTCTTGAAGTAGATGCAATATTTTCTTTCAGAATCTCCTGTCTAGCCTCTTTGAATATCTCTTTCTCTTTGCACACATCAAATTTTTTCCAGGCTCTATATTCTTACTAACCCACTGATATTGATCCCAATCCTTCTTTGATGCATCTTCTCCTATCTTGGCTCCACCTCTAGTAACTATGTTGATCTTCTTCCCATCATCTTCTCAATTTTCCACAAAAATCCATTGTACATTCTAATTGTTTTGGTTCCTCTTGTCCTGTATCTTTGTCAATAGTTTCGGGAAATATTATGTCTCATGGTCTACTACGCGACAATACATACATGTCAGAGGTGGATGTGTACATTCTCTAGCATAGTGCCCTGGTTTATGACAGTTATGACAAACTACAATACCTCTACCTCCTCCAAATCCTCTTCCTCCTCAACCTCCTCCTTTTAATCATCCTATGTTACCCTCATTATCTTTGCACATTGTATTATACTGAGGTCCCTGATTATACTGTGGTTGCATATTATTTTATTGCGACAGTGTTGCGCATTGTTGGGCAATATTATACTGTGGTGTTGCTCCAAATTGTTGTGCATTGTTATACTGCGGTTGTGGTTGAAACTGCTACGTGATATTATACTTTGGTTGTTGTGCATTGTTATACTATGGTTGCTACGCATTTTGTGCTATCATTAACTCATTTTCACCCTATATGTGTCTGATGTCCTCTCCTTCATTATCTCGAAGGTTCTATAGTCCTTGTCTCCATGTCCAACTAACTTGCAAAAACTACAAAATGTACTCGTGGTATTTTCTGATACTTCTGCATCATGGGACAATGATAGGGATCATACCCATTTGTTCTGCATATCTCACACCATGTTCCTCCTGAAGATAATATTTGGTATAACTACTCCTATATACTACGCAAATAATGTACACTTATTATTATGATGACCTTCTATCTTGCATAGTGTACACCAGACATATTCTCTTTTCTCCTTACCTTTATTTTGATTTAAATGAAATGTCAAGTTCTTCATATCTTGTCTCAGCTCTTCCACAACTGGATATGTCTGCTTATAATGATTTTCCTCTAACTACAAGGATGCTTTCAGAGCCTCAACCTAACTTTGGAATTTCTTCTACCTTAAAGGATACTTCAAGTGTGGAAATAAAGAGTTAACAAATAAATGTCTATGTTGCATATCAGTAATAGGGTACTTCAAATTACCTTTTAGTATTTTGAACTTTAGGTCCACCTCCCAGTCTGATTCTCCTGGCTTCTACTTAATCTCTATCATTTCATTCATGAACTGATCCTCTGAACTTGGTTTCTAAAATTCATTTATTAATTTCTTCTTCACCTCTGTGATAGTTGTAGAACTCCCGTTGGATTATTTACTGTGAGAACCATGTACTAGTATAATGAGTGGTCTATGAATTTGATTTCCAACTACACAACCTTTGTATCTTCATTTTTAATTTGCTTGGCTACCCAAATCTTCTCGCAAATGAACATATGATTTTTTGGGTCCTCCGACCCTTCTCCTCGGAACTCTGGTAACCTAATAGTAGGATCTTGTACTACCATTATGAATTTTTTTGTACTACCACCTCCACACAGTGTAGATACTTGACTGCTACTTGTTGAACTTACACTTCTTCTTGAGTTTCCATTGGACCCACGTCCTGTAAAAATCCTTCTACCACTAATGACTTGCTAGTTAACCAATTTTTCTTCTTCAAATGTATTAGTCGCACATGGGGTTGTGGGTTCCACACTAATTCAGATCTGGAATGGAGAGCCTTCTTCTGCGCTGGACCCCTGACCTTTGGTTTTCCTCTCATATGTGGCACATAATATTTCCTCAATTTTCCCTGTCTCTCGAAGATCCTCTACCTCTTACTCATCATTGTTCATTCCCTCTCGCTCAACTACTACCCTCTTTTTACTATTGATATTATACTGATAGGGTCATCTGTTTCGTGTCACTTTTTCTCTCCTTATTATTTCTATGTTCTATTCCTCATCCATCATTATGGGGTCCATTTCTTCCTTCTGGCCTCCATCTAGAGCCCTCTCCATTTCTCATATATTCCTTAGTGCTTCCCCCATCTCCCCTATGCGCACATAGTGATTTAGATGTCTGAGTCCATGGTATTACGCCTTTATCATGCAATAATATCTTGACCGACATGTAAAGAGACATGATGTACCTTCCTATGGTCCCCTTCAAGAAATCATGTTTTGCGGAAGTATATGACTTCGTTGTATCTACTGAAAATTCAGTAATAAACCCCACAGTAATACTGTGTAACCAAAAATCCACTAAGTGCATTAATTTATTATTGACCCTTTCCAATTGCGCAATGTTTTCAACAGTCCATTATACTAGCCTAATCTGATTAGTTGGATGCGTATCTGTCAACCTCAATAACCACTCCTATAATAAATATGGAAAGTAAAAAAATATGTTTCATGTAAATCAGTAAAGACATACCTCTGCAGATACCGGCGCAGAGTATATTTGGAGCTTCTATTATCTTTCTGCACAAATTTGAGTTGCTTTATCTCCAACCATATTTCAATCGCTTGCTTCGTAGGATTCTATGGCATGAACATTCCTTTCTACCACTACATATTCTTCATTGTTCTTCACTAGATCCCTTCCAGGTTGTTCTTCTGAGTTTCAACCGACAACAAAACCATTTGTTGGATGTTATGGGTTGACCCGGGTTGTACCTTAGTTCTCCAACAAAACCCCAGAAACCGTTGGCCCTTATGGTAAACCAGAAGGCTACATCGCGCACATAGTGCACAATGCAATCTCACCCAAGATGGATTATGGGTGACTGCATGACGCATATGTCTGCAATCATGGAAGGGATTGGGGCAGTTCTTCTTCTTCTACTTATACTTTAACATGCATTCTACCATAACATTCATAATATCTACTATTTTGTCAATTCAATAGAATTCATTCTACATTATTATTATAGTGCATGTTATCCATTCATGATTATTATATTTTGTCAATTCATCAGTTGCATTCATTTATCCATTCATTCATCATTGCAGAAACAACAAAAGAAAAAACACATCACAACACATGATTTTATTGTGGTTCACCCCCCCTTAAGCTATGTCCACAAAGATCTTCCGCTTCTTTATTATTCTTCATCAAAATAGTGTTGTGTGCATTACATCATAGGTTTGTTAATGGTGGTGAGGATGACTAGCGTCCCACCAAGTTCCACAACTTGCGACCTGACCCTCAATTACAATTTAGAACTGACTCCATCTGAGTTCCACAACTCTCAATAAAACAAATACTTCAACTCAAAACTCAAAATGGTGCTCAAAGTACTCCACTCCTACCAAGTGATAATGATCACACATTGATTCATATCCTATTTTCCTCATACTTCCTCTATTTATACTACAAAAAGTGGGTAAAAACCCTTACATTGACTCAAAACCCTAATTCTAAGTCAACTCAACTTGTCCACTTTCTAATTGTCTTCCATGTGGTTGGTATTCGATCCAACCATTCCTTGCTTCAACTCTATGTCGATCTTCCTTAATTCCTTGTGTGTTGTGTTTTTTATCATCTGTCATGCTGCTTTCCCTTCTTTCTTGGCACGCACTGCTTCATTGGTCCCTTCTACCTCATTTACTGCGTTGAACCCAAAAATTTCCTGCTCCAACAGAGATATTAGGCATGGTTTCAGTGCCAGGGGTTCTAGTTTAAAGGATTTGTCTCATGAAATCATTGATGTTAGTGTTGAGAAATATAACTTGGATAGGAACTTCTGCATAGGTTCAATGTGAAGACATGAAAAGTAGTTATAGATATTTATATTTTGAAAAAAGGCATGGTTTCAGTGCCAGGGGTTCTAGTTTAAAGGATTTGTCTCATGAAATCATTGATGTCAGTGTTGAGAAATATAACTTGGATACGAACTTCTGCATAGGTTCAATGTGAAGACATGAAAAGTAGTTATAGATATTTATATTTTGAAAAAACAGTTCTATTTTGTAATTTGCTTTAGTAAAAAGGTGAAAAATTTTCCTGAACCAACAGAGATATTAGGCATGGTTTCAGTGCCAGGGGTTCTAGTTTAAAGGATTTGTCTCATGAAATCATTGATGTCAGTGTTGAGAAATATAACTTGGATAGGAACTTCTGCATAGGTTCAATGTGAAGACATGAAAAGTAGTTATAGATATTTATATTTTGAAAAAACAGTTCTATTTTGTAATTTGCTTTAGTAAAAAGGTGAAAAATCTTATTTTTGCTTGTTATGTCTAATAAAGTATTCTCATGCATTTATGACTTAGAATAGGATTAATCTAAAAAATAGATTAGGTTTTTGGTAGATTTGTGTTTGAAGTACAAATATAAGTCAAGATAGAGGGTTTTGTATGAACATAAATAAACACTAGAGTTGAGCAAGTTGAGAGAGAGAGAGAGAGAAAATTTGGTCCAAAAATAGCATTTATAACAAAATACATGCTTGTTGAGTTGAAAATTCAATAACCAATAAAATTTCAAAGAATTTAGTTAACTTGTTGAGTTGGAAATTCAATAATAAATAGAATTTCAAAGAAGTGAATCAACCATAATAGTTGAGTTGGACATATAAAATTCAAAGATGATTATATGTTATCAATAATATGTGATTCCATTATATATTAATAGTGTATTGATTATTATATTATATCATATAATTATTAGTATTATGTACCTTTTAATGTTTAATTTATATTATAAATATTCTCTAATAAGTGCACATTCACATTTGTATTATATTATAATAATCTATACTAAGTATATCCTTTAATACATCAACAACATTTATATATTATTATAATTTAATAAAATAATACATCAACAACATTTATATATTATTATAATTTAATA
>SNQJ01S0011084.1:140693-161954 GCA_010110895.2 Picea sitchensis
AAGAAAACCAAGGCAAATGTTTCAAACAAGACTTATACTCACAAAAAAGGAAGCAAAGTATGGTGGTTTGACTTCTTTCTTTTTCCTATACACTTTAAATAAGAAGCAACATATCTTTAATCTTCAATTTATTTCTTTAATATTCAATATCATAGTGGGTTAACTATTTCTTCTAACATGCCCTTTAGTGATTCTTGAATATACTCATGTAACAGTGCTACGGTAATGTCATGTTTAACCCTAACCCTAAACAACTCATCTTCAATACTCTTCAACATACCACACTATTGTTGTGCGATAGCACTTGGTCTTCATTCTCATTCACAAAACTGACTAGATAGTGTCTTATTTCATCTTCTAGAAAGTTTTTGAGGTCATCAAATTATGTTCCCCATGTGACCCTTAGTATACCCAATTGATATTCCATTTGAAATCTAGTTAACAACATTGAATCCCTTATGAAGGGAGGTCCTTCAAGTTCCTTCACAATATCAACCACTTTCAAGAACAATGTACTTCTCCTTCCTTCAAGAACATAACGAGTGGTGATCAATTGTTAGAGAGTATCTATCCTCCCAAGCCGAACAATCTGTATTTGCTTCAATCTATTTTTAGAAGGAAAATCCTTCTTATGCATTGTAAGATAATCCATGTTTGATATTCTTACAATGAAGGTACTCACTACATTTTTATAAAAATGTTCATCAGTTTGTAAATCTTTGCAATAACTATTTAATGGAACAGACTCTTCCTATCATGACACCTACCGATATAGAAATCTCAAGAGCTTCCATGATTATGCCCAATATTTTATTAATATTTTCATGAGAAACATATTTTATAATGACCATCAATAGTTTAGCATCCCTTATGACCTTGGATATAGATCTGATCACTTATTTATGAAACTAATTCAGAGCTATCACAGACAAGGGCTCTACAAGTAATGGTCTAGGACTCAGGGCCACTTCAAGATCCCTTATCCTTTTCTTTAGTTTTTTGTTCTCTAGCTCATGTTTAGTTATTGAGTGAACTAATCTTTCACTTATGGCCTAATGAAATGTGAGAACCCATGAAGGCATAAAACTATTAACCTTGATCTTGGAGCTCCATTTTCCAATTACTCGTTTATCTTTGAGATTCACTCTTTCAATCTACAACTTCCTAGATTGTTTGTCATGTTTAGCATGATGAAGACTCATAGACTCTTCCTAAAAAATTGTTGGTCTCTTCCAATACAAATCCTATTCTATTAGTTTACTCTATGATATTTGAATCATGACCCATTTAGACATGTCATTAACCTCATCAACTTCCATGTCTATAGACTTTTCTTCCAAACCCATGAGGTCTTGAGCGTTACCTCCATATGGATTCCTTTTTCTCTTAGGAATATGAGTAAATGTATGTGTTATCTCCAATTGATGTCGAGGGGGGGTCCCTATCATGTCCATCAATTATGAATCCTTCATTATTCTCTCTTCCAAGAGTACTAGCTTCTTGATTTTTATGGATGGAATAGGAAATATTATGGGAGTGAAAAACTGAAACACCATCAACACTAGTTGTGGATCTTCCCCTCTATTTGCATTGTGGCTGCTTGGTTTCCTCTTTGAGAGGGGCCTTCTTCTCACCAACATTTAAACTTTCCCTTGTATTTTCATCATCATGAGTGGATTGCTTCTTCTTCTTGGGAGTGGTTTTGTTTTTCATGGATACCACATTGGCTTCCACGTGCGTATATTTTTTATCGTCGGCTCCTTTTTTTTATTTCCTCTAGCCTAGTGAAAAAATATGCATAGCCGATTGAAACCATATGGGTGGAAAAAACACTTCCAAGATAAAATCCATTGCAGGTTTCAACCTCTTTCATATTGAAGGACTCAAAAAATCCATCCATATCAACCATGCTTGGTGAAATTTTAACTGAAATATATGTAATTTTGAAAGGCATGGGAATGAATTGTCTTTTCCTCTTCTTACCGAAAAACATGGACCACATTATGTAGTGTCTACATAACTCATAAACACAAAATATATCACAAACAAAAAGTGGGAGAAGAATGGGCTTCCCTTCAAATCCAAAGATCCTGATGTATGTGAACTCCTCATCGAATACACATACTCCCTTCCCTATGATAAAATCAATGGTTTCGCCTGTTACATTGCCTAGTTCAGTACCAATGAGTATAGTTATGAACTCTCTAACAAAATAATCTTGGATTTGATAGAAATGGAATGGAACTTTATGCTTCCACAACATGGGATACCATAATTGAGTAGGGTCCTCATTGAAATCAAAATTTCCCCTTGGGGGAATAACCTCAAATGTATTGCAATAGAGTAAATAAAGAACCAAGTAAGAGATCATGTAGAACCTCTCGGTCCAAATGAAGTTTCATAATTGGCGGGAAATATCATTTGATATCATTTGGGCCCAATTGGAAATACTTCCCACTCATACTAGGTAATGAAGGAGGTATAAAACATACATGGTGGCCTAATTTGTTGAGTCTTGACCCACCAAACATGAAAAAATGCACATGAATTACATATATAGATGATACAACATACATGTATTAATCTAATTGGTTCTCGAGGGTTCAACGGGAGGTTGGACTAAATCCTCCTTAAGAAAACGTATTCCACTATCCTTAGTGTCTAGGAAAGAACTAACATTAGAAATTTTTATGACTCTACCTAGTGCTAGGAGGTGAATAATCCTTATAAAAGTGTTTGGCATTAAAGGGACATGAGTCCTTTCTCTTTCCTTCACTTTGATCAGTTTATTCTTTGAATCAAATCTTTTAGCACACCATGCTACAAGTTCTCTAAAATCAAATGCCTCAGGCATGCATTCAGCCTTAGGTATCCCCAATGCACAAACTTTGTTTATGGGATTGTTTTCTAGGGAAATCTCAAAATACCACTTATATGCAATAGACCATTGGAATTACCTACTTTCATCGGCCAATGAATTCATTGTATCTCCACAGAATATCTCTCTCCTTTTCTTGTTCGCCATATTTTCCACTTGCAATGTGCTTAGGGAAATGTGAGGATTACATGTATAAATTATATTTTCCATTCGATAGGTTCCCTAATAATCATAAATTAGGGGTAAATCCATTGTTCAANNNNCATACACTTGGTCCATGTCACTCATTAAATGGTAATTGTCATTTGCATACATAAGGATTAGAGGAAATGTGTGAAAATTAATCCTCATTAATTAAAAACATCCATTCTCATCATGAAAAAGATGTACAATGGATGTGCCAGGATTCCTAGAAACTACAAATCACATCGCACGTGGAATGTGAGTTGATGAGTTGAAGTATTAATGCAGAATGTGGGATACGGGAGGAAGGATGTGTACATGAGGAAAGGTGGAATGCCATCCCTCTACATCAGACACAAAGGCACTATAAAATAGACTAAGTATGGGGATGTGGGTGTGGTATGCGAGATAACTAATGTGAGATGAGGGCATGGGGGAATTAATGAAGGACGTGGGATGCAAAATGCGAGGGAAATGGGACCATACATAGGTTTACTAGAATTTTCTCCACATATGAATGAGCAATATTTTGCAGGATATGGGTGTGAGGTAGTTGGGATGTTTGACAAGGGAATTACCCCCACATCCACATGGCTAAGGAATTTTATAGAATGGAACCACAAGAGAAAGGAATAATTGTATAGAATATGATAAAGGTATCAATAGCCTATAGATATGCAATAGTTGGAATGTCACAAGAGGAGGGAAGTGAAGCCTAAGTGGATGATCTTGGATTCCATAAAGGATCATCTAGTCCCTAATATCTCTAAGAAGAAGACAACGAAGGAGATGTTTGATTCCCTAGTAAGTGTCTACCAAAGTGAGAACATAAATAGGAATATGATATTGGGTAAAAAACTATATATCCATAGAGATGACTAAATTAGGCTTAGTCACCAATTACCTTATGAATGTCACACAAGTTCATGATCATCTTGTAGAAGTTGTGGAGAAGGTTGCATATGCAAAGATAGTGAACATGGAACTGAATGGATTCCCAACTTCATGGGAACCATTTGTGGAAGATATTTGTGATCAAGAGAAACTTATTAACTTTGATAGGTTGTGGGATGATTGTATTCAAGAAGAGACTTAGATGGAGTCAAATGCCAGCAAAAAGGGTGGTGATGAGAACCAAGATCTAATTGGTTAGTTAAAAAATTATGGAGGTAAAGGACCCAACAAGGGTAAGTGAAAGAGGATTCAACCTCACATCTAGGAAAGAATGACTTGAGTAAAATCAAGTGATTCTTTTGTCACAAGCAGGGCCATATATGCATCACAATGTTTAGAGAATAAAAAGGGTAAAGGGAAGCAATAGCAGAAGCAGGTAGTAGCCTCTATAGAAAATTAGATAAACAAGTTTTTTGCCTAGTTTAAGAAGGATATCTCATTGGTTCCTTGCCTTTATACCATCACGATTCCATGGAATGCATTGTATGTGGATAGTGGGGCATCTCAACATATGAGATCATCCTAGAAGTTATTTTCTAGTATGAAGATGAATAACTAAAGAGCATATATTGAGCTTGGTGATGATTCCAATTACGCAATATAAGGAGTTTGTACTATTCCCTTCCAACGCAAATCAGGTAATTATTTATATTTTGACAATGTCTTGACATTTGTACCAAGTCTTAGGAAGAACTTGTTTTGAGTTTCAATTATGGAGGATAAGGGATTTGCAGTGGAGTTTAAGAACCAACAAATCCTCATCATACAAAATAAATCCAACCTATATACATCTAAGGAAGTACGGGTTAGAGAAAATAAATTTTAAATGTTGTAAGGTGAACCTGTTTAAGCATTGCTACATGACAATGACAACTTATAATGCAAGTTTTGGCACAAGAGGATGTGCCACCTATATCATAGGGAATTTCCTATTATAGGGGAGATAGTCACAGGTCTTCCAGAGTTAAGTATTGAGAAACATAACCATCAATGTTTTTGACATGTAGTGGACAATAGTGGACCTAGTTTCTAAGGTGGTAGTCTACTAGAAAGGTTGATTATAACCTTTTTTTTCCATATTGATACAAACAATAAATCGCTTACCAAAAAAATTTAAAAAATTATTATGGTTAAAACATTTCAATGGTGTCATGCTTAGTACGAGGGATATGTGTAATTGAAATTTTTATAGAAAAAGTAATTAAAAGTAAAAAAAAAATCTTATAATTTCTTTTTATGTGAGTCATAAATAAAATATTTCAAATATTACAATGAATAAGAATTTTCAAATATTACAATGGGTATTGTATGCGCATGAATGCATCCTTTAAGTTTTTTTTTTCACTCCATGCATCATTTTTCATTAACTATCTCTTAGTCTTGACTAGTGCAAAGAAGAAAATAAACATTGCTAAAATAAGAAAAAATCTCACGAGCTTCATAGTGAAACTAGGTGTTGGTCAATTCCAAAAATGTTGTGGGATGAAAGAGTTTGTATCCTTTGTGTGTTGAGTCCGAAAAAACATTTAAAAGACAAAGAGATAATGACATATGCAATAGAGAAATAAGATAACAACAATAAACACACATGAAACAATATTTATGTGGTAAAACCCTTTAGAGGGAAACATCCACAAGACAAGGTATCACTATCTTTATTATTCAAGATAGACTTACAACCAGGATTACCCATCATATACATATTTTGGGATTCATAGATTTACATCTATCTTGGAACCGTACATAGTTACGATAACTACCACCTGTTATATAAACTTTCATCAGTTTCATAAACCAACATCACCAAATATTTACATAAGTAAATTTTAGATTTTATTTTTAATTGATTTTTTTCACATTTTAACAATATGCACCTTGAAAACAATTTACCTGATACCTTTCCCATGCCCATTCATCACCTTCATTGCAAGTCAATAGAATCCAAACATCCTCGTAGCTTCTCTAACAATATCAGTTTCATGAACATGTCTCTACAATTTTCTTGAGTATGGACCACTCCACCTTCATCAGTAACCTATCTTACAAAATGATGCCTTGTACCATTTTGATACATTGGATTGTTAGTCAAATGCATGACACTTTTACCATCACAAAACACCTTATCCTGCACTTGTCCAAACTTACCCAATATATCCCTGCATTCATGCAAGACATAACCTAAGGTAGATCTCCTCTTGTCTAAATATCCTACAAGATCTAAATCAATATAACCACAAACTAAATCACTGTGACCAGTGTAGATGATACCCATGCCTCTAAGATACTAAAACATCCATTCCACCGTTTTACCTAGATTTTCCATGTATCCACTAACAATACCAACTGCATGTGAAATATCTGACCATTTCATCGCATACATCAAACTTCCTACTAGAATATGATATACGAGACATATAAGCATTTTCTTCTTTGTTACTAGGACACAATCTTGAAGAAATATTACAATGGAAAGTCAAATGGATATTTATTGGTTTCAAATTATTCATCTAATTTCCTGAGTATCTTCTCTACATACTTATGTTGTGATAACCAAATCTTACTATATTTCTTGTCTCTATGTAGTCCCATTCCAAATATTTGTTTTAGTTACTCCTAGATCCTTCATATCAAGCTTCGTATCCAACCAAGACAACTTACTGATCTCAACCATGCTTGTGCTTAAAAAAATCATAACATATAACACCAAGATAATGAATATACCATAAACACAATGGTTATACTCACTTCTTGTAAAATTTGGCTCACCATGAAGGAATCAAACATCTTGTACCATTTCCTACTTGAGTTTCAGACCATACAATGACTTCTTGAGTTTGTAAATAAATATTTTATTGTGTTCATGAACTAACCTTTATGGTTGTTCCAAATACATATCCTTATCCAAAACTCCATGTAAAATTGTTTTAACATCTAGTCGCACTAACTCAAGATCAAGTAACACAACTAGTGCTAACACAACATGAATAAAAACAAACTTAACAACTAGTGATAACATTTCATGGAAATCAATACCTTCCAATTACCCTTCTACTATTAGTCATGCTTTGTACCTTTCATCTTTTACTATGTCTGATTTTATGAGAGGAGATTCATCCATTGCATCTCTGTTAATGATGATTTTGTGGGCAGTAGGATCCCACAATCTGTATCCCTTAACACCGTCACCATAGCCAACAAATATCTACATGTTTGATATGGGTCCTACTTAGAACGTTGATAAGAGCATAAACATCACAACCAAAAAATTTCACATTTGAGTAATCACAAGATTATATGTTCATACCTCTTCCAAAATACTCGAGTCTTTTGCAACTGATGGTGACCGATTTACTAGATATCACGACCACTTCTTCCTACAACTCTTACTACAACTTGGCATTACTGAACATGCCCCTTCGATCCCAACTTCCTTGCAATAATTTCCAAATTCCAAGGATGTGAACCCGCCTCCATCATATATTCTCAAACACTTGATTGTCCTGCTAATACTCTTTTCACCACAAATATCTAAACATGACAACCTTTCTATCGAGAAATATAGACCCACCTTTCTAACATGGACAACTTCATTGCTCCACCTTGAACTTTGTATTCAAGAACGTGACCAAATCCGACCAAGTTGGCCCAAGTGAACCTTTTCCACTCACCTCAAGGTACCTTATGATGGATTCTTAGTGCTCCACCTTGACATTAACATTCCCTTGACCCAATCCAACCAAGCTGATCCAGTAATCCTTCATCGTTCACCTCTAGACCCATTTACAATGGAGTTCACCAAGCCTTTGAATAGGATTCATTCCATACAATCCACGTGCATCATACCATAGGCTACCAAAACCATCCCACATTCCCTCCCTATCACTTAGGTCTACCTATTTACCAATGATTTTCCAAGGGTAAACATGCCTAACCAGGTCTTAGAGTAGCATGTAAATTTACATGCAATAAATAATTCTACAACTCCAATTTTTATTTTTATTTCTTTCATGGTGACTCCACCATCATCGCTCTTGTTGTTGCTAACAAATATCACATTTTAAGTTTCCACAATTCAAAGTTTTTATTACCATTTTTTTCAACCTCAAATTTAGCATTCTTCATCTTTTCCAGTAGTTCTCTACACATAGGTTCCCTCCAAATGTCAATTTGTTTTTTGTTTTTTTGAAAAATATATATATATCTTCACAAAAAATGCGGACTGTGGGCTCCACGAGATATAATTTGAAATTAACTTTGTATAGTTCAAAATAAATAAAATATATTTCCACCACGAAAAATCTCAAACTCCATGACCTCCACAAGGTCTCTTTATATATATATATATATATATATATATTTCAAATTTCCATAAAAATAATTTTATGACTTCCACTTGAAATATATATATTTAAATTTGACGGTTAAAATTATATATATATATATATATATATATATATATATATATATATATATATATATATATATATATATATATATATGTCTTTGGACACTTGTGCATGGATCTCCATAAAAGAAAACCTCCATGAAAATTACCCAGACCTTTGTGCATGGATCTCCATAAAAGAAAACCTCCATGAAAAATTCCTCCGTCGTGGCTTATCCACTATCAGATCCATACCTCTTTATGTGTGCGGCTTCTTCAAATAAATAGTTTTTATCCCACCCTCTTAAACTTCAACTTAAATTGAAAATTATTTCTCCATAAACAAAAAAAAGTCGGAGAGCCTTTTTACTTTTAAAACAAATGTTTTCAAATATTTTTTTTATATATGTAGGGTTTCCTTTATATTTCATCAGCTATGTTTCCTTTCTCTTTGTTGATGCTCAACATATGAATTGGTCTTACTCCTATGCACGAGAACACTTCCACGACCTTCACACCTAGGGTTTCCACCTTCGTGACCTTCACATGAAACTGAACTATCTCAATGGACTCTTTACTGCTCATGAACCAACAAGTTTCAACATCCACGTCCTCCTTCACTACTCAGCAAAACAAAATAGGGGAAACAACTTCAACAATGGATTTGACTTCTCTAGTCCTTGTCCTCTATGCAGCCTTTCTCTAGGCCTCCATGTATCTTCACATTTTGAAAAAACCACAAACAATACACCCTCAGTTCTTCCTCTACGTGAATGACCAACAACTTGACTCCTTCTCCTCCATTTTCCTTTACAGTGACTAGCAACCAACGAACATACACTCTGATACCACTTGTTGGGTCTAAAAATCCATTTAACATGCACACATATCATGACATATGCAGCTGGGAAATACGATAATAACAACAAACACAAATGAAACAATATTTACGTAGTAAAACCCTGTAAAAGGAAACATCCATTGGGTAAGGTATTGGTATATTTATTATTCAAGATAGACTTACAATCAGGATTACCCACCATATACATTTCTTGGGGTTCATATATATACATATATATTGGAATTGTTTCATAGTTACGAGAACTATCACCGCTATACAAACTTCCACCGGTTTCATAAACCACCATCACCAAATATTTACATAATTAAATTTTAGTTTTTACATATTATTTTGAATTGAATGTTGTCACATTTTAACATTGTGACACTAAGAGGATTGAAGATGGAAATCACTCTCTTAGAGTTTCCATCATATACCCATATTAGATCTCAATTTCAAAATATTTGTCACAATACCAACCTTCTTAACCTTTTTATTTAACAAAACTCTATGGTGATCTTGGGGCACTTCTTTTAATGTTTTTCCAATATAGACATAAAATTCTGAAGAATTCCAAGTAATATCTTCCCTTATCAAGGTACGATAGACAACATTCGGTCTAGATGGAGGTTAATCACCATCATCATCATTATTATTATATTAATTAATGTATTACATGATAGCGAAAATTACTTGCATTGTTCCAAAAACTATTTAATCCACTCTTGGGACTGCCACCGTGATCTACACAGGTAGGGACTCGACAAGTGTTATCGAACTAATCGGTAAGTGAGGAAACAAACATATCTCCCTAACTTCCACGGGAAACTAGAACAAAACAGAACATAATACACACTTCACCTTAAACTTCATCATCATATGAACTAGTTTAGTGAGGTACAAGTGGCATACCTTTTAAATGACGCTTGATCCTCGCTAGTGTCATCCTTGTAGCTCCTTCCTTGAATTTTCAGAATAGTAAGCATGTCTAAGAATCACAAACCAACAAACGAAGAAAACAAGGATATATCTATTCTGATGAAGTCTATGTATATGATCACGGAATTATACAATAGAAGACGATATGCTTATATAGGGAAGAAATGTATTATTGCATTCAATGAATAGAAAGTGGATAAGACAACCCATGCCTTGATGTTGCAAGGTCCCCTTTCAATGGATCTTTTCTTCAACACACACACACCTTTTCTCCAATGCCTTGAATGAAGGAGATCCACAATCTGACTTGAAGAATTAAAGCAAAGCTCTCAAGCATAATCTGAAGTAGAACTCTCCATCCAAATATTAGCCTATTCAACCTTATCCTTTTCCATGAGAGATCCCTCTTTATATAGTGTGAAAGAGAGATGGGTGAGGAGATTAGGATGATCCCACAAAATCAGATAAGTGCATAAGATCCAAACCAATCAGAGGCCACCTCACCTTCTAGAAGATTCATTTCTAGAACATTCTTGAAATTTTTCTTGTCCTATGCTTTAAGCATCGTCACACCCTATGCACAAGAAACATGCGATGATGTCGCAAGCCAGGTTTAGGGAAGAGTGTGATGATTAGGCATCTTCACACCCCAAGCATATGGCAGGATGCGACGACCTTCCTTGATATGGTTTTTGAAAGAGGAAAGCAAATAACTTTTCTCATGGAGAAAGTCTTCTTTTAATATTTTCAAGGAACATGAACAAATGTTGTCAGTTGACCACTGAGATGACAAAAATAATGTGTAACAGAATGCCCCCCAAAGTATGAACTTGGAACTCGCAACAACTGAAATACTTTTTAGAATGTGTGTGTCGAAAACAAGGAGCACATTGATTGGGAACCTGCAAACAATCAAGCATCTGCACAATAATATACCATTTTCTGAGGTAGGCATTCCCATGTTCAGACTACAAGTGACTCTAATCATAAGTGTCAAGTGAGTCATGGCCACTAAAAATACATTGTGGATCCATGTCATCATCAGTCGGAATAGACACCAGGAATACACCATGGATCTATGCTCTAAAAGAATTCAAATTCAGACATAGCCACGAGACATACACAATGGATCTATGTGTCAATAGAAATTCATGAATGCTTTGTCGCAACCTGGACCAAAAATTATAAGATCTAGAGTCTTCATTTTCATCATCTCTAAGTACGAATCTAGCCATGTGATTATAGGTGTCGAACTCGAACATGGTAGAAACCACTTGATTACCGGTCATTAATGAAAGTCGTTAAGAAGTGCGAGGGAAATCACCATTGATGTCAATGACTCCCAAGGTACCCTAGTAAAATCCAATGAATGTGAATAAATGAGTTGAAGTCGAACACTCGATGGAATATTCCAATCATGGGTCAATGATGTGAACCCACTGTTGAAAGCGAAAGAACCTTCCATTGAGGCATGCAGGCTCTAAGGTACTAAATGATTTCTAAATCTTGCTCCTGCATAATGAGTTGAAGTCGACAGGAAAAGACTCGTCATAGGAGGGCCTTGATGTATCCCCCATCAATGACATGAAATATGTAACATATTTGAAGTAGATCATAGTATGAAGTGATTCAAAACTGACTCAGGGAAGGCCAACATGGTAGAAAATTTATAACTACAGATGGCTGACTTGATAGAAGGCTTGTTTAGGTTAGACTTCTCTTGAACATATGAATGACCCGACAGTTGTCTTGGCCGCATTGACTCAAGAAGGACCCAACATATGAATTTTTGGAAAATCAAAAGAGAGACAAATGGATTTCCCAACCCAGACATAATGACGAAGGGGGGTGTCATGTTCAAGAGAGACAATTATTTCCACTAGCACAAATACAAAGACACATTTGTTTCCCAATTTTCCCCCACCATTTCTGGCGAGTACCTCTTTATTTTTACGCAAACTTGAGGAGGATAACATATTCTTGTAGATATAAGCTCATACTTCGGACGAGTCCCTCAGAGTATGTTTAACAAACCCTAAGTAGGAGTGGTTTGTTCCCATATGGGTCTTTCGATGTTTGTTTAATGAGTCCAAGAAAAGAAAACTTAGGGGTTTTTCATTTTTAGAGAGTCTGAAAAACACTTAAAGAGAACTCCATTGGGTCATTTTTCATAATTTAGTCTGACGAGACCAAAAAAGAGATAATATACCACTCATCAGACGTTTTCTTCAAATACTTTTACGAGCGTGAAAAGAACAAGATCGCTCGACAATCTTTTCATGTTTGGGGAGCTTGGAAAGATCTTAAAGGATACTCCATAGGTTTCATTTTTCGTATTGCCAATACGAGTTCGAAAAAATGACAAAAGACTACTCGATTACATTCTCATGGTTTCACGAGCGTGAGAAATAATTAAGACTCTACTTGGAGTTTTTCTGGAAAACCCCTAAAAGGATCTGTACATGCGAAACATATACAAAAGCAAACCAAAAAGGGGTGGACCCTTGTGTTGGGCTCTAAAGATGTCCTAAAAAAACCTTAGTTTAACATTAATTTATCAACCTGAGGATTCGTCTTTTATTTCAAAAATATCAGCAAAATCTATGCAGATAGTTGTAGAGGCTAAATTCATGTAGTCAAAGAAAATATGAGTTTATCAATAATCAAGTTCCTCACATATTCATTAAAAATCTGAAGCTAAAATCTATACTCAACAGAATTGAAATCTGATCTATAACATGTTGTTAATTAAAGGCATTTAACTAAGTTGTTGAATTGATATAACTAAGGAACAGTAATTGAATTTATGAAAGTGCTTAATAAATTGATCTATCAATTATTATTTAATCTGTCGGAAAGAAACAAATAAGTATTGTAAATTGAGAAGGAACAACAAATGTATGTTAAACGAAAGGAACAACAAATGCTAATTTAATGAAAGGAAACAACAAATGCTAACTTAATAAAAGGAACAGCAAATGCTAACTTAATAAAAGGAACAATGTATGCGAAAATGAGAGGAACTGTCAATCGACAAACGTCATCAATGAGGAATGGAACAACAATCGGTAACATTCAAATGAAACAGCTATCCTTTATAATCAAACAACACAACTAATCTTATAAAATCATCAACACACTCATGCATTCATCTTAACTGTTGTAAAAGAGATTTAAATAACAAACTAAAATCAAATCGATACAATTACAGATTGAGACGATAACTCCTTCAGACTGGGCCCTCGGCCCTCAGAAGCACTACTACTAGAAACTCAATATGCAAAAATGGTGAAAACTCCCAAAGCTTCTGTTAATTCCATAATTGGTACAACATTTACAAAAGACTGCTTGTACAGAGAAATTCTGAGTTCTGAATGCTTCGATAAATTTCTTAGATGTCCTTTCTATGATTCATTACCCTCTATATATTACAATGATATGGGTAATTTAATCCATCCTAAGGATCGAGAGATCCTCGGGATTGCTTTTAATATAAAGTTTACAACATAGAGAATCAATCTTCCTCAAAACTGCTTTGCGCCTGATCTTTTTATCTTCCAATAGTCTTTGTATCTTCAAAATCTCCGAGTTTAACAAGATATGTCTATTCCTGCAATAAAATCAAACAATTCCAACTGAATTTTAGAATTTATCTAATATTACTCAATAATATTTCTAGAATACTTTTTAATCATTTTCTATCCTAATTATCTCTAATTAATGGAAAATTCATTCAAGATTATATCATAAACCATGGGAATAAGGAGGATATTTGTACCTTTTCCTCAACTCAACATACCCCCCAACTTACCTTCTTGCATGTCCTCATTCAAGATGAGATCTTACATGTAAAGGAATGATGTTGTAGGGAGGAGAGGTTGGTTGACCAGGTTTCCTAAACCCATTCTTACTTCTGATCTCTTCAAAAGCAACTTCTTCCCTCTTCCTCTTAATTTGATAATCTATATGGTAACCCTCTGGAGGATACCAAATAATAGGGGGACTATATCTGCACCCAATATAGGTAGGTCCTTCAACCAAGATCATTTTGGTATACCTTTCCATCCTAAAGGTGGTTGCATGAAAGTTTTTGAAGCCAAAGGGTTCCCTACTCTTAAATTCATTCGAGGAGGCATCCCATATTAGTTTGGAAGCAAAAAGAGAATATTCTTTAATCTCCCTAAAATATGGCAGACCTAAACGTATAACTTGTCAGTGAATAGGAGCTAAAGAGTCTACAACCCCTTCCCTCTTCATGAATGTTCTGTGTTGCATGACTACTATGAAGGATTTAGGAGGTTCCCCTCTGATCCAGAGGTCTAGCCCAATCTCCCTTTTCATGAAGGTCTTGTGTGATTTAGCCCACCTGGTTTGGTTTTTGGTAAAAGACAAGAATGCTTGGAATTATATGTCCCCAATAAAAGGACTAGGGTTCTCTTTTCTTTTTTCTTCCAAGATGACGTTGTGGAGGTATAGATCACACATAAATTATTGCAATATTTCTTCCTTTTCTCTAAAGCATGAAAAAACTCAGAGACAATGGTGAATTTAATTGCCTTACCTGCTCTAATAGATTTTACCCTCAACAAAAAATAACTCTCTAATAAAAACAAGGTGTAATTAGTAGCAGGAGCTCTGTAATCTACTGCATCAGTATAGACAGAGAAAATTTATTTGATTTTCTCCAAAGATTTATCTAATTGGACCTGTACTTTATTTACCTTCCCTTGAGCTCTAGTGAGCTAAAAATAAATATCATTTTATGTTGTTGACATGGACTTAAGTTGTTTGACAACTCTTTGATGCTCTGCCATGGTTACCATCTCACTCTTGCACTGAGTCAGGGTCTGTTGGGTTTGCACTAGTTCTGCCTCCAACCTGTCAATAATAGCTCTTTGTTCAGGAGACTGAAATGCTTCCTCAGCCTGAACAACTGTCTCTTATGTGGTTGGGGAATCTGTCTGGTTCTCTGCATCAATTGTCTCTAAAGGGGAAGTAGATTCTATAGGAAGCACTTCCTTAGGTTGGGCAGTTGCTCCTTCTGTTGATGGAATCTCTGTTTGAGTTTCCATTTCCTGTGTTTCCAAAGGAATCACTTCTTCATTTTGAACAACTTCTCCCTCTGCTACTGGAATCTCTATTTGATATTCCATCTTTGTTTTTTCTTCAGGGGCATGCAACTATGTATGTGTTCCAACAGAACTTGTATGGACTGTCCTCTTAGGAAGTGGGTTCCTTCCCTGTATTCTAGGCCTTTTGGACTTCTTTATTTCATAGGCCTTATCATCTTGCTCCAATTGTTTCCTTAATTGTTTAATTATTTATTTGAGTCTACCAACTTTTTTCTTTAGTACTTTAATTTTTTTAACCCTTCTCCTCAACAACTTGTTTTCCTACTTCAACTTTCTGATTTTATTGTGGCCTTTTCCTGTTGTTTTATGTTTATGGGGAATGTCAGGGTGTTCCTCACCTTGATCAGCCAATGATTGTTCCTCTGCTTCTTCTATGTGCTCTATCTTTTCTACAGGGTTGTTTACCTTAGTGCGAGGTTCTGGTTGTTCTGTATCTTTGGGGAATGGCATCTCTATGTCAAGGAAGTCCAAGGCAAGGTTTGAAGAGGAGGTTGGTGCTTGGTGTTCTTCATACTTGCTTGTGTCTTTGGTGATTGATGTCCCTAAGTTCCCCAGTACTTGAGTCATTTCTACCTCATAACTTTTGAATAATTGTTCTGTAAGGCGTTCAAGTGATGGTTGGGTATTTTCCTGAGAATTTTATTGTGGGGTATGTTCTGTCTGTTCGATTTCCTGAATATTCTCATGTGAGGGTTGTTCTGCCTGTACCATTTCCTAGGTTTCTCCAGGTTGTGTTATCCTTTTGCTTCTTCTTCTTTTCACAATAGATTTGTCAGGAACAACAATTGTCCTTTTTCTCTTTTTCTTTGATGTTTCTGCCTGTGAGGTTTGAGTTTCTACCAGTTGGATGGGGTCTGCCTTAATTTCAGGCTGAGGTAATGGAACTTCCATTTGGGTATTGTCTCTTCCTTCCCAGGATGTCTCAATCTTAGGCTGGGGTAATGGAACTTTCATTTGGGCGGTATCTCCCCCTTCCTGTGCTGCCTTAATTCCCCGTGGGGGGTTTTCATGGTGAAATTAAGGTTGTCCATTTGTAGAGGCCTATCAGTCTCGATTAGATCACCTCAAGTTATTTGAGTTTGGCTCAAGGCCCTATTTACTATCATCTTTTCTAGTCCATGGTGGCTAATTATAGTGATAGGGTCTTTAGTCTTCTAAGTTCTTGCAACAACTTCATGTAACATGGAATTTAGAAAAAAATGGTAAATATGGAAACTCCTCCCTAAAAGTTCTAGAAAAATGTGAGCGTGATATTCGTGTCATATCCTTGCAACCTGTTGAATTACTCTATCCACCCCAAACGGTGTAAAATTGCTCTTGTCTGCTCAGTTACCTACAGTAATGTGGGCTCTCTGCATACACTTCGGCCACCCATGTTTTCTGTGAGTAGATGAGGATGAATATCGTTCCTTGCTGCAGCTTAATTCAACCAACTTTGGAAGAAGTATTACCAGAAATAACAAATATCATAGAAAAACAAGTGTATAAAAATGTGAGTCTTCCCATTTATTACAATCATTATGATCTATCGAAAAATGTGCAGAATATCTCCCCCCTCATAAATGGAAAGGTCGACCTACGAGTGTAATAATGGTAGGTATTTCAGGTGAGGTGTGATTAGTACGTCGCCACCGCTGGGAAAAACAATCATTAATAACTTTCAAAAATCACTTTAGTGGTAATTATGAACAATCATCACTTTGTGTGGGAAATTCAAATTAACATACCGATGCTCAAAAAATGTTTAAGGAAAAAAAGATTTCGAATAATTTTTAAATTTGTTCATGTATTTTAGAAATGTTCCACATATCATAACATTGTAACTCTCCCTTGTTATTGTATATAACCGGAATGATAGCATTGTTTTTAGGAAATGAAATCCAGGAACACACAAAAAAAACTTGGCATATTAAAGATAAACTCTTATACCATAGGCAGAGCCACTGCTGCCAGCAGGCGTCCATAGCCTCGACAGGGTTTCCTTTTAACCCATAGATGAGCCCATATCCTTAATAAATATTTTTCATCGTCTTTTCCCTAAAATACCACTATCCTGGTTTGGTAGCCAGATAATGATAATGCCACTCACTATATTGTAACTTAAGTGAACAAGTCATCTCGTGATGAGACCTCTTGTCCTTTGACGAAAAAAATGCCAAAGGTCATTGCCCTGGTGTCGTATCCATAGTGGGAATGTCACTTATGTTATTATCTAATGATCATGGTAGGTTGTCTTGTGATGAGACCCCCTATCCTTTGTGGGAGAAGTTTTATTAGTTTTACTTATATTTACATTTTCTTTTTTTCTTTTTTTAAGGTTCTATCAAGGGAGGCTCATCTACTCCTTAAGAGTGAGGGATGGTGTAAGAAGTGTAAGAATGCCAAGTAAAAATGTGATTTAGACTCCTTATTATAATATGAATGCAAATTATCATTCAAGTATATGTATATATATAGGGGAAAGAAACGAATTATGGTGGTTAATGAATTATGAACAATTTTTAAGATAATTCGGAGAAATTAATCCAAAAACAATTCGCTAAGGTATGTTAAATAGTCCACACAAAAATGACAAATCATTACTTATAATCATTAGAAGTAGTGCTGATGAAAATTAATTAGTGAAGGTCATACCCAAAGGAGTGACTAACGTAATAATGGTATGTTTGTTCATGAGAAAAGAATCGTGACTTTTGAGAGAAAAAGGAACAGCAATAAGAAAAATGTAGAAGGAACGACAGCTTTTCCTTTTGAATGAACAACGCTATCTGAAAAAGGAACACCAGTCACTATAAAGGGAACACCAATGTAACAAAGGGAATGAAAATCGTTATTTTGAATGGGCGATACTACCCGTGAAGGGAACAACAATCGCGCGAAGGTAACATCAATTGTTTCGTTCGAAATGAACAACAACTACGTGCAAAGGGAACAACAATCGTACGAAGGGAACGACAGTTGTTTCGTTCGAAATGAACGAAAACTATGCACAAAGGGAACAAAATTTGTTTCGAAGGGAACGACAGTTGTTTCGTTCAAAATGAATGACAACTATGTGCAAAGGGAACAACAATCGTTTCATTTTAAATGAACAACAACAATGATGTTTAATTTTAACCATCTATTTAAGTGATTGGAAACCTCCCACAATCATTTTTGTTTTAGTGAATCTATGATTGATTAGTCATCAACTAAATTCATTCAATTTCTATGGGTAATTTTATTCAATAATCGAAGTATTGGATGGTATGTTAGCATTATGCATATATGTTCATTTTCTGTGAAAACAACATTTATATTTTACTGTGTTTTTGTAGGAGCGAGGAACAAAAAAGAGTGCTAATTACACTCATTACAGTCATCTTTTCCAGTTCTTATTCTCTCAAGTGACCTTTAAAGAGTAAAAAAACTAAAAACTCAAGCAAATTTGTAAATAAAACTATATACAATATGTACAGTGCTTGATAGGAATTATCATTTTATGAAGTGGAGGCTATCGGGTTACCTTCCCAACCAACTAAAATCTGAACAGTAGGATCCTTACTTACTTCTTGGCAAAAGGATTCTTTTGAAAGAAGCGGATGGTAGAGTTGTAACCGATGTCCATTTACTAGAAAAGGAGAACCAGATCCATCGATGGTGATTAAGGTGACATCGTCGCTATCATGAACTTCATAGATTTCATACAGTCTGAGCCACCTTGTCTGTAATTTTCCAGGAAAATCCTGAAATCTGGAATCATAGAGAAGCACCCAATTGCCTTTCTGGAAGGATTTATTCTTGGTATGTTTATCGTGCCAGCTAGCTCTCTGATGTTGAATAATAGTTGTGAGTTGTAGGGCAGACATGCATGCTTCATCTAACTCATTGAGTTGTTGTAAGAGTTGTTTATGTGCCTCTGTAAGATCCAGTGCAATTTCCTAGGCCATCCTTAGAGTCTTGATCTCAAATTCAATTGGGAATATGGGTTCTTTTCCATAGACTAGATGGTAAGGGGAGTAACTAGTAGTGTTACGCCATGTCCTTCAGTAGGCTTATAAGGCATTTGGAAGCTCGACTGCCCAATTCTGATGGTTTGTTGAGACTGTTTTTGTCAAAATTGCCTCCAAGACTTTGTTGGTACTTTCTACTTGTCTGTTTGCCTATGAGTGGTAGGGGGAAGTAACTCTCTGCTTGACATGATAATTTATCAGGGTGGTTGTGATTCTATGGGATGTAAATTGCAACCCTCCGTCAGTGATTACTTCCCTGGGTAATCCATAACATACAAATATTTCAAAAATAAATTTAATGACTGCTTCCTTCATTGCGTTTGTCAAGGCTACCTCCTCTACACATTTGGTCGTATAGTCTTTTGCAACTAAAACATAATCCTTCTGGTTTGATTTTGGATTGAAGGGGCCAACAAAATCCAATGCCCATCTTTCAAAAGGTTATGTGACTATTTGTGCTTGCAGTGGCATTTCATCAGCTTGGCCAGGTCAACCCATCCTTGGACAGCTATCACAAGACTTGACATATTTCTTCGCATCCTTAAATATTTAGGGCCAATAGTATCTGATCTGCAAAATCTTATGCCAAGTTTTGTGTTCTGAAAAATGTTTTCCACAGGGCTCATCATGACCCGCCTTTAGAACATCGTAAATCTCGTCATCCCTTACACATCTTCGGATCTGGAGGTCAGCCCCTGTGTGGAACAAATATCCACCAATCCAATTGAATCGTGCACTGCGTTGGACAATCAGTTTCCTTTCTCTCGATGATAGATGTGTTGGTAGTTTCTTGACTGCCAATAATTAGCCACATCAGCGTACCATGGCGTTTTAATAGTGACTACAAACAGGTGTTCGTCTGGAAATTGGTCCTCCACTGTCATAGAATCATCTATTTTGGGTATGCGGCACAAGAAATCTGCGACAAGATTCTCTCTTTTGGGTCTGTCCTTGATTGTGATGTTGAATTCCTGCAATAGTAACAACCACCAAGTAACTCGTCCATTAGTGATTGGTTTGTTAGCTAGATATTTAATAGCAAGATGATCAGTATAAAAAATAACTAGGTATTTTGTTATATAGTGGCGAAATTTATTAATAGCATGTATAACAACTAAAAATTCTTTTTCTGTTACTGTATAATTTAATTTAGAGGGAGTGAGATTTTTTATAATAAAGTAAATAGCATAAGGTTTCATGTCTTCTTCATGTCCAAGGACAACGCCTATGGAGATATCCAATGCATCCATAGAAATATGAAATGGCAATTTTCATTTTGGTCCTCTCAGCATTGGTGCTATTGAGACCAACGTTTTAAGTCCTACAAATGCAACATCACACTTGTTAGACCATTGAAATTCTGCATTACCAGTTAAAGCATGTAAAGGTGCAGTTGTTCTTGAATTTTTTTTTATGAATCTATGGTAGTATCCTGCAGCGCCAAGGAAAATGTGTACCTCAATTTTTGTATGAGGTGTAGGAAGATTAAGGATTATCTATATTTTTGATGGGTCTACATTGATTTCCTCTGCAGAAACATAGTGTCCCAATACCACACCTTTGTTCATCATCATATGAAATTTTTCATGACTCAAACACAACCTAGTAGCAATGCATCGTTCCAGTACCTTCTCTAGATTGCTCAGAGCTTGATCAGAATCAATGCCATAAGGGGTGAAATAGTTGTTGTTGGGAAAAATACCCTACGGACTAGCAAACTAGGGTCAGACTTGCATGCAGATTTTGACCTTAAAGAAATTACTTTTTAACCTACCACCGAAAACTTAAACCCCTCTTTCACGATACATGCATGGAAAGGAACTACTAACCTTTTTACTTATGTTTTGTGTAGATCCTTCGTTGCGCTTTTGATCTCTTGCTTGCACTGCTCCTTCCAAAGATAACCTGCAATCAAGACAAACAACTATGCATGCACGCTACTTTTCTACTTGAGGGTT
>SNQJ01S0011085.1:28330-41577 GCA_010110895.2 Picea sitchensis
GATGGAATATGTGAACATAAAAAAAGAGAGATGATATGATATTCTTGGGTTTGCTTAATGTCAATTGTTTTCTCTTCAAAATTGACATTGAGCAATTCATTTGTAATTAATCTCAATGATAAGCTCCCAATGTCATTACAATTTACATCAATAACCTATGGCTAATAGTTTTGGTTTTTTACAATGCCAAGAATAAGGGAAAATATAACAAAAGAAATGGCCTTGAAATTTTTGCTTTTGAAATTTTATAAAAGAGTTCAAAAATTATATTATACCATTTTCGCATATTATTGTGTTATTCAATAATACTAATATTTTTGGCATATTATTGTGTTGTCCAATAATACTAATATAAAGTGTAGAAGTTTATCTTTATTTAAAATGGCCTTCARATTTTTAGTCTTGTGTGAATTTGTTAAAGTAAATATTATAAATTTGGCATAGTTACCTTAATGGATWTTTAGTCTTTTGTGAATTTGTTAAAGTAAACATTATAAATTTGGCATAGTTGCCTTTATGGATTTTTGGAGGTTTTGGCTCTATTTTAGAGACCCTCAAAACCTTTTAAAGTATGGAAGAATTATGTTTTTAGCATTTTCATTCATAGAATCATCTATGATAATAATTCAACATAGGATGATATTAATTCAATATGAATAATTTCATTTTAATAAAAAGATTTTAAATCTAAAAATAAGAAAAATTTTAAGTTTATTAATAATTTTTATTTTAATGAGTATTTTATTTTATTTTTGTAAGTTGGATAAATTTATATTAATATGTCACAATAAGATAACAAAACAAGTAAAACTTCTAGGGAAACCAAGTACAGGTTAGTTTGAAAAATACTATTATATGAACCCATAGGGACTTGTATCAATTTAAAACTTCTAATAGTTTTCTACGACTGGACTATTTATGGATAAAGCATACATATTACTATGACAATGTTTGTAAAATTCGAGTGTAGCTATTGGAAAGAAAAACAAGAGTGGAAATCATCATAATTCGGAAAATTGAAAAGGGGGCTACCCTTTTTGTATCTCAATTAGATCTCCATCCCCATCATCTAGACTAATGGGGATGGATGAGGTATGACGGCAACCACACTCCTCGGAGTACGACCGCTCTCCTCAGGACCTTCTTTTGTTCACGGCCTGAAGAACTCAACGGTTCTTCTATTTTCCTATGGGGAAATCTGCACCCCATAGGTTTTCTTTGGCTGCGATCCTCTCTTCTTTCTTTCGGAGGATCGACACTCGTGACTTCGCGAGTTCTCGGTTGATCGCAGGACTCTCGAATCCCCGAGACCCCATGTATTAGTCAACGCTGACTTCTCTTTTTCCTATCGGGACTTCGACTCTATCGCGACCTCGTGCTTTCGCTACTCGCGATCTCAACCACTGGTTTCTCCAACTTTCGAGTCCTGATGTGACGAGACTCCGATAGACGTGTGAACTATCTCTTCAACTCCCCGTCACTTCTGTTGGTGCATCGGACCTCGCGTGATCGTGGATCTGGGCGCCAACCTCTCTGCGTTTCTTGCTTCGAGAACCCGATGACTTATGCCACCTGTGTTCCCCTCACTCCTGGACTCCACACACTTGCATAACCACCCGAGATGTCACGTGTCGCAATATCGCGACTCCTGTCACCAAGTTTTGGACACTTCCCTCACGAGATCCTGATCGACGATCCTGGGAATAATACAATGGCCCTGGCCGACTTATATCAACGCTCTGCCCCTCCTGAGCTCAGAATCTTTAGACACTTCCTCCGTAATCTCCTTGCACCTCCGCAAGATCCAACGGCCTATGAAACTTCGCGAAATCTCCTCGAAGGATTTCGATCGTCTGTTCTTCCTTGTACAATTCCACGAAAAGGAAGAAATGTCCCTCCACGAGACCCGTTGTCTGCTTGCCAACCTGCGACACTTCCCCGAACCTTCAATGACAACTTCCTCTGTGCTTATCCTTCAATGAATTTGAAGGCCTACTCCTCCTGAGCTTCCTTGCGATTCTCAATTACTTAGAAGGACCTTTGCACGCACTCCTTGCGGCAAAAATTCAACAACATTTAAGTGTTGAAGTTGCTCGACTCTGTGCACTCCAGCAGTAGCAGTCTTTCGATACTTTGCTCAGAATCGCAACTCTGATACTTAGCTTGGCCTGCACACTCCTTGCACAGCACTGTGCCACTGGACTCCTCAGAAGAATGAGAACAAAAGATTTCTCTAATTGAACCCTTCTGTCAACGCACTCCTTGCGGACAATTCGATTGCACTCCTTGCAGGAATCCTCTGGCTCAAAATAGAGAAACAATTGAAACTCATTCCATATCCCTTTCAGACTTCAATTCAGCCATGAAATCACATACACAGCATATAAAAGCAAATGTATGACAAGAAGCAAATATTCATGAGCATAACATCAATACAAAAAGAATAGACACATAACCATGGATTTGAATCAAAGCTTTCTTCTATTAATTCAATATCTGTACATGGATGTTCTTCACACAGTTCTCTGCTTGCTCTTCTTCTCTCCTGCTTCAATATGTTACAATGATACAATGAGGGTGTCTATATCCATTTTCCCTCCTGGACCCTAAAGCTATCAAATCTAGAATTAAAATCCTATCTACCAGCATTAACTATCTTAAATGCCTCATCTACCTAAGGATGAGAGCTATCTGCTCAAGTTCCGTTTCAATATACAAGTGCGGCATCTCTTAAATGGATCATTTAAGATTTGCGCAACAATCCCAAAGTATTTTCAAAAATTTGGGTGGGTTTGTCCAGCTGATCTCTGCTTGATGTGCTGGCTCGCTTGATGAGTCGGTGATGCTCCTGCATCATACTCCTCGGCTTGAAAATTTTCATGGGCTCCTGTCCATGAGCTCCTGCACGGTCTGTCCATGCTTCTGTATTTCTGATTCAATCTCCCAACTGGCGTCCTCTACTGGGTGATCCTTCCACTTGACCAGATATTCGAAGTATTCTTTTCTCCTGGTCTTCCTACCTACTCACTTGTCCAGTATGCACTCCAACTGTGGCTTTTCTGCAATCGGCATCTGCTTCACCCACTGGATCATTGGTTGCTCGATTGCAGTCTCTACTTCTCCAGCCCTATATGGATATAAATTTGCAATATTAAATATCAGAGATATCCTGATACCCTCCAGCAACTCGATCTCATAAGCATTCTCTCCAAATTTCCTCAAGACCCTGCATGGCCTGATTTTCTTCATCTTCAGCTTATTGTATGTTCCCCTCGGGAACCTTTCTCTCCTCAAATGTGCTAGAACTAGATCACCAACTCCAAACTGAAGTTGTCTCCGGTGCTGATCTGCTCTACATTTGTATTCCTGACTTGAATCTATCAGTCGCTGCTTCACCCTGCTGTGAAGTTCCCTCATTGCCTCAGTGAATTCTTCTGCACTAGTGCTGCTAGTAGTAGTCTGTTCTGAATCCCTTAATTCAGAAACTCCTCTCAGATGCATCCCATACACAACCTGAAATGGACTCTTCCCTGTGCTCCTGTTCACTGAGTCGTTGTATGCAAACTCTGCCTGTGGTAATATGTTATCCTAGCTGCTATGGTGCTCTGTCACCAAGCTCCTCAACAAGTCTCCCAGACTTATGTTGACCACCTCTGTCTGCCCATCTGTCTAAGGATGATAAGCAGAACTAAACGCCAAGTTAGTTCCTAGCTTCTTCCATAAGGTCCTCCAAAAATTCCCTATGAATTTTGTGTCTCTGTCCGAAATAATACTTTTCGGCAATCCATGAAGTCTAATGACCTCCTTGAAAAACATATTTGCGATGTGAGTCGCATCGCTGGTCTTCTGGCATGGAATAAAATGTGCCATTTTTGAAAACCTTTCTACCACCACAAAGATGGAATCAACACATCTCTGTGTCCTCRACAATCCTAATACAAAATCCATGCTAATCGCCTCCCATGGTCTCTCTGGTATGGGTAATGGCTGATAAAAGCCTGCATTTTGTTTCCTCCCCTTCGAATGCTGGCAAATCCTGCATCTGTCAACAAATCTCTTGACCTCTTCTCGCATGCCTGGCCAAAAATATGATTTTCTCAACTTCGTGAATGTTTTGTCATGACCAAAATGTCCTGCTAATCCACCACTGTGTTTTTCCTTCAACGGATTCTCCCTCATGGAGAAATTCAGAATACACAGTTGATTGCCTCTGAACAGCAATCCCTCCTGGATCATGTAGTCTATACAAGGACTCCTATCCCTGAGAACTGGATTCTCAGCTGCTTCATACGCTTCTCCAAAATCTGCATCTCCTACGTACATGTCACTGAGATTTTCAAAACCCAATGTTTTGACTCGGAATTCCTGCAGCAACAAACACTTTCTACTCAAAGCATCAGCCACTTTGTTAGCAGTACCCGAAATGTGTTTAATTAAAAATGTGAAATTATGCATATACTCTACCCATTTTGCATGCTTCTGATTCAACTTTTTCTGTTGACTCACAAACTGCAATGCATGATTATCACTGCACAATACAAATTCTTTTGGGATCAGGTAATGCCTCCACTTCTTCAACGCCTGTATGACAGCATAAAATTATTTATCATACGTGGAGTATTTCAGTTTCGCTTCATGCAGCTTCTCGCTGAAATATGCAACTGGTATGTCTTCCTGACTCAAGACCGCTCCTATGGCATATCCTCTTGCATCAAATTTCACCTTAAATGTCTTCATGAAATTCGGCAACACCAACACTGGTCATTCTGTGATCTTCCGCTTCAACAAATTGAAGCTCTTCTCAGCCTCTGTTGTCCAATGAAAAGACTTATGTCACGTCTTCACTGTGTCCATCATCGCTGCGCTAATTCCACTGAAATTCCTGATGAATTTTCGATAGAAACTAGCTAAACCATGGAAACTTCTCACCTCGAAAATATTTCTCGGTGATGGCCAATTTTTAATCACTTCCACCTTGTCTGGATCCATCCTTAACTCATTCGCCGAAATAACAAAACCCAAATAAATGAGCTCTGTCTTCATAAATGAGGACTTCTTCATGTTGATCAACAGCTTCTCCTGCTGTAGCTTCCTCATCACAATGGCTAAATGCTTCAGATGTTCAGCCTCTGATTTACTATAAATCAGTATGTCGTCCAGATACACAATGACGAACTTCTCGATGAATTCCCTTAGGACTTCATTCATCAGCCTCATGAATGTGTTGGGTGCATTTGTCAAACCAAATGGCATGACCAGCCATTCATACAAACCTTCATTTGTCTTGAATGTTGTTTTCCATTCATCACCTTCCCTCATGTGAATCTGGTGATATCCGCTCTTCAGATCAATCTTTGAAAAGTACTTTGCCCCACTCAGGCAATCCATCAGATCATCCATTCTCGGTAGTGGAAACCTGTACCTGATGGTTATTTTGTTGATCGCTCTTGAGTCGGTGCACATTCTCCAACCTCTGTCTTTCTTGGGACTAAGCACGGTCGGAACATCACATGGACTCAGGCTTTCTCTGACCAATCCTTTGTCCAACAACTCTTGGACCTGCTTCTTGACCTCCTCATTTTCTTACGGCGTCAATCTGTACGCAGCTTTGTTCTGCAAACTAGCTCCTGGTATGAGGTCTATGTGGTGACTCACACTCCTCATCAGTGGCAAAGAATGAGGTAATTCGTCCACTATGATATCAGTGAATTCTTCCAGTAGTTCCTAAATCTCATCTGGTAAGTCATCCACTCTTGTGCTAGTCAGAACAATCCTTGGTTTTCTGACCACAAAGAATTGTGGATCTTCCTTCTTCTCCATCTTCGTAAGAAGTTCCTTCCCACTCATGAGAAGTATTGTGTTGCTTACTTCCGGTTTCACCTCCTTATCCTTTATCGGAAACAACCTGTGTGTCTTCCCATCCTTTTCTAAAGTATATGTGTTCATCCTCCCATCATGAACCACATTTCTGTCATATTGCCACGGTCTCCCCAGCAATAAATGACATACATCCATGGGAATGACATCACATAAGACCTTATCATTATATCCCCCTATCTTGAATTCAACTAAACACTGTTTAGTGACACTCACCTGATGTCCCTTCTGTAGCCATGAAACTTTGTATGGACTCAGGTGATCAGTTGTCTCCAGCTCCAACCTCTCTACCATCTTATTCGAAACGAGATTATCTGTGCTACCACTGTCAACAATAACCTTGCATACCCAGTCCTTGGTTTTGCAAGCTGTCCTGAACAGTCTGGTCCTTTGAGCTGAGTCCTCCACCTCTTTCCCAGGTGTTAAGAGAGCTTTACGCATCATCAACGACCTTCCACCTTCTGTGTCTTCATTCTCAACATCAGGCCTCTACGCTTTAGTGATGTGAGCTTCTCCACTATCCTTCTTTCTCTCTAGACACTCGAATGACTTTTGCCCATTCTTTCCACATGTGAAGCATGTGATTACTCCACCTCGGCCTCTTCCCCTACCTCTGGTACGAGGAAAAGTGTTTGCGTCAGCATAATCTCCTTTCTGGTCATTATGTTGTCCTCTTTTTTCAACATATTCTTGTCCTCGCTGTGAGGTTCCACCTCTCTCAATCTTACCCTGAGGTTTCTTCCATTCCTCCTTGGGCTTCTGGTATTTCTCCTGAGCAACTGTCTTGCCTCTGGGCTAACTTCTGCCTCTCCCTCTCTGACTTTTCTTACGACTCAGCTTTTCTTCGGCTTTCAGAGCCATCTGATAAGCATCCTCCACCGTCCTGATGGTAACCATGCTTAATTCATCCTAAATGTCATATCTCAGACCATTCGGATATCTAGCAACTTTCTCATCATCGCTCTCCTGATGACCTACTCTGATGTTCAGTCGATAGAATTCGTCAGTGTATTCTTTCACTGTCATCAGTTTCTGTCTGAGGTTCTGCATCCTCCTGAACAGAGAAATTTGATAGTCCCTTGGGATGAATTTCGCCTTCATCTTCACAATCATTCGATCCCAGCTTTTGATCTTTTTCTTGCCTTTGCAGTGTCTGTCAGCTTGTAGCTTGTCCCACCACAATGCTTCATGTCCTTTCAAGCGTGTGACAGCATGTCTGACCTTCTTATACTCTTCGATATCTTCATAATCGAAGTAGGTGTCAAGAGCTCTAATCCAATCCAGTAGCTCCTCTGCATCCAGATTTCCCTCATAGACTGGAATGTCCATCTTCGCCTTCACACCCATCCCGGCGATAGCTTTAATCAGTCATTCATTTGCTGCATCCTTGGCTGCAACTTCTTCATTTTGTTCAGCTTCAATTTCAGCTTCAAAGTCACTTAAATTTCCTGCACTGGTTGTGTGTCTCTGTGCTGCCTCCATATCTTCTAGTCTTGCTCGAAGATCTTGCATTTACCTCTCCATTTCTGGGTTTCCTACCGGCCTGCCTCTTCTTCTCACCTCCCTATCTTCTGGGTTCGGTGATTGTCTCTCTCTTCTGGGAGGCATGGTGAATTCTCTTCTCTGCTACAGAAAGAAAAGAAATATTCCTGCTCTGATACCACTCTGATGTGTATCAAAGTGCTTCTCTCCTTCCTTACTCCTCTTGCCTGAAATATACAGACAAGAAATCCACTCTGATACCACTCTGACGGAAACCGCACTCCTTGGAGTACGACCGCTCTCCTTAGGACCTTCTTTTGTTCACAGACCGAAGAACTCAATGGTTCTTCTATTTCCCTATCGGGAAATATGCACCCCACAGGTTTTCTTCGGCTGCGATCCTCTCTTCTTTCTTTCGGAGGATCGACACTCGTGACTTCACGAGGTCTCGGTTGATCCTAGGACTCTCGAATCTCCAAGAACCGATGTATCAGTCAACGCTGACTTCTCTTTTCCCTATCAGGACTTCTGCTCTATTGCGACCTTGCGCTTTCGCTACTCGCGATCTCAACCAATGGTTTCTCCAACTTCTGAGTCCCGATGTGACGAGACTCCGATACACATGTGAACTATCTCTTCAACTCCCCGTCACTTCTATTAGGGCATCGGACCTCGCGTGATCATGGATCTGGGCGCCAACCTCTCTGTGTTTCTTGCTGTGAGAACCCGATGACTTACGCCACCTGTGTTCCCCTCACTCCTAGGCTCCACACACTTGCGTAACCACCCGAGATGTCGCGTGTCGCAATATCGCGACTCCCGTCACCAAGTTTTGGGCACTTCCCTCATGAGATCCCGATCGGTGATCCCATGAATAATACAACGGCCCTGGACGACTTGTATCAACGCTCTTCCCCTCCTGAGCTTAGAATCTTTAAACACTTCCACTGTAATCTCCTTGCACCTCCGCAAGATCCAATGGCCTATGGAACATCGCGAAATCTCCTCGAAGGATTTTGATCGTCCGTTCTTCCTTGTACAATTCCACGAAAAGGAAGAAATGTCCCTCCACGAGACCTGTTGTCTCCTTGCCAACCTGCGATGCTTCCCCGAACCTTCAATGACAACTTCCTTTGTGCTTATCCTTCAATGAATTCGAAGGCCTACTCCTCCTGAGCTTCCTTGCGATTCTCAATTACTTAGAAGGACCTTTGCACGCACTCCTTGTGGCAAAACTTCAACAACGTCTAAGTGTTGAAGTCGCTCGACTCTGCGCACTCCAGTAGTAGCAGTCTTTCGATACTTTTCTCAGAATCGCAACTCTGAGACTTAGCTTGGCCTGCACACTCCTTGCACGACACTGTGCCACTACACTCCTGAGAAGAATGAGAACAAAATCTTTCTCTAATTGAACCCTTCTGTCAACGCACTCCTTGCGGACAATTCGACTGCACTCCTTACAGGAATCCTCTGGCTCAAAATAGAGAAACAATTGAAACTCATTCCATCTCCCTCTCAGACTTCAATTCAGCCATGAAATCACATACACAGCATATAAAAGCAAATGTATGACAGGAAGCAAATATTCATGAGCATAACATCAATACACAGAGAATAGGCACATAACCATGGATTTGAATCAAAGCTTTCTTCTATTAATTCAATATCTGTATATGGATGTTCTTCACACAGTTCTATGCTTGCTCTTCTTCTCTCCTGCTTCAATATGTAACAATGATACAATGAAGGTGTCTATATCCGTTTTCCCTCCTGGACCCTAAAGCTATCAAATCTAGAATTAAAATCCTATCTACCAGCATTAACTATCTTAAATGCCTCATCTACCTAAGGATGAGAGCTATCCACTCAAGGTCCGTTTCAATATACAAGTGCACCATCTCTTAAATGGCTCATTTAAGATTTGCGCAACAATCCCAAAGTATTTTCAAAAATTTGGGTGGGTTTGTCCAGCTGATCTTCGCTTGATGTGCTGGCACGCTTGATGAGTCGGTGATTCTCCTACATCAAGGTACCCTCTAGAGTGGAATTATGGTCCTCATATGGAACTGACGTTTGTTGGTCCATTGCCCTGCCTGGAACCTGTATCTACAAATTAGACACAATCTTGCATACTATGTCAAACATTTTGTGTAGCAAGTTCAAGTCTTTGATGATGTTCTGATGGTGCTCACATTTCTCCTCTACAACATGTGCTATGAGGGATTTTTTCATCCTGTATAATTACATCATTCTACAAACTTTTGTGTCTCTATACCTGGAGAAGGATATGTCAGGCACACGGGCTAGATATTTTGCTTCCATCTCAAAGTTGGGTGTCTCCCATCTTTCCAACGTCCATGGCTATCAAAATCCTTCAATGTCGTCAGTCTAATTGTGCTACTGTCGGACATCCACCTGCAATAACCAACGAATGTTTGTCGAAGTACTGACGCATGTTGGGAATCACACTATCGGAGACAACATCAGAAGTCCTACTTTTCATTTGGATTTACAATTTTCATTTTTTTCAGACTTTCGACGCTTAGATGTTAGAAATAATAGCAAATATGAATGGTGTTTTGGTCCTTGCAACTGTCGGTATTATGACCCATGCATGTCGGATATCCGATGACATTATTTTCATCGAAAAATTCAACGAAATTACACCAACGGATCCAGTGTCCATGTTTGGTCGAAGTACCAATGGAAGGCCATCAACACACCGACGTACAACCGTCATATTTCTTCAAAATTCCAACAGTGACAGGTTAGGTGGTGCGCAATAAACAATAGTTATGAATTGGTTCTTCTATCAATTTATAAAGCATCATGTGAATATAACAATTTGTAAACAAATTTTTTTTTATTACGTAAGAGCATGGTTATAATATACCAGTGCATGTACATATTAATAATGCACCAATGCATACTATTTTATTATATGCACCAAAATCTTATTTTCTAAAAAAAAAATCGTAATTTGTATATTTGATGATTCCTATATATTTGTTTTTTAAATGATCATTAGAAGTTCAAAAAAAACAACTTATTGCAATAAGTGTGATGGTAGCTCATCCCAACAAGAGAACAAAGCAAGTTATTTAAGTTTTATTTAAAAATAATTAATTTGAATTATTCATAGGTTTAAATTAATGATGAGTATTGGTTAAGGCATGTCATGTAGAGCAAAAACTTGAACAAACTTGATAATATTGTTAGCAATTTGAGTACAAAAGCGCTTAAAATCTTTGTGGAAATGTTGCAAAGAAAAGAATTAGGTGGATCAAAAGGTAATCAACAAGAATTGTTCTTTGACTTTTTATTGAAAATGAATTTCTTAGCTTTAATCGTTAACATGTTTTAAACACTTGATATCACATTGTTTTAATGTTTTGCAGGGACCGATAGCAAGGAAGGGGAATGACGTCCTAAGAAGATAAAAAATATGAAGGATGGAAATGATGATTATTTGGTCCTCAGTTCATCTGGAGTGATGCTATAAGTTAACAAGAGGGAAAATTTGTTTTGCACAACTTAGAGGGATACAGTTGAAAGAATGTATAGGCATACTTTCCACTTGCAATACGAAAAACAATCCAATGATTCCAATAATTGGGTTATATATAAACTACACGAAGCAATTTTGGAGCAGTGGTCAATGAGACCTATAAGGCTTGCAAAAGATAAAAATTATAATAACAAAAAAAAAATCATTTAAAAAGTATTATTACTAAAAATGTTTTTCTACGATATGTTCCGAAAATTACCAAATTAATTTTTTTTGCTATATATTTACTTTCACGTCAATTAAAAAAAATATTGTTCTTTTTAATTTTTCAAGAGTATTATGAAAACTCTAAGGGACAAATGAGGAGAAAACCAATGCGTACATGTAGGGGTGTCCAAAAAATTGTACAATGAGATGGAAAAATTAATGAWMATAATTGCATTGCAGAAGGAGCCATTCAAACAAAAATGTGCGTATGAGGTATGTAGCCATTCAGTTATTCTCTTATGTACATCTAATTTAATTATCACATAAAAGACTAATTTTTTKATTTTTATGTTACATAAGAGAAAAAAATATAACTCATTCAACACATAAGATAAGATGATCAGGAATAAAACGGTTGATCACAAAGTTTTTTGAATACTTACATTTTCGACCTTACTTAAGATTCCATGTTTTTTTTTATCTTTGTATTTAAATAATTAATTTACACTTGTCCACATATCTCTTCTAATAGATGCTAACATACAAAGAAGAACCAATCGATAAATTGATAGACAATAGGTTAAGTATGGGTTGTGAGTATATGTTGAAATATCAATTTTTAATTGAATGATTTATAAGTAGCTATATTGTTCAACTTCCCTTGTTTTATAATTAATGGAACGAGATGAAACATTTGTATTAATTATATTGATTGTGCTTTGTCATTGCAAATTAAACATCCAGGAAACAAAGTATGGAGTGCAACCAACATAAGAGAGTTTGAGAGATGACATGTGGCATGGATTTGAAAGAATGTGTAGTGTTTATGAAGCAGTCACTGCTATGATACAATTTTTTTATTTACGTAATCATGTGTATTATACTATATACATAAATGTAGATGTACTTATTACAATTTATTTCTATGTCTGTAGATGGAACATGAAGATGCGAAACATAAAAAACAAGCCAATCAAGAAAACATTAAGTGAATAACCAAAGTACTGTATCACCTACAAGTGATGAATAAACGCGGAATGCACACAAATCGAGCAATAAGAGTGGTTCAAGTGATGAATGGCAATCAATACAATTGAATGTTACTGTAAGTTGTATGTTCTGAAATATCTGTCTATGAAAATTGTGGATTTTGTTTAATGTACTCAACGTATTGTCTCAATTGCATGAGGACATGTTCCCAATAAATGTAACAATTGCATATTGGTTGCATTTTTATTGTTGTGTTCCTTTACATTATCCCATTTTGTATGATGATGAGACTCTTATTCATATATATAATAAAGTGGGTTTCTTATTGTATTGCATTGTCAAATGTTTCAAATTAGTTTGTTGTTGATTAATTAATATATGGATAATTTGCATTGTTACAAATAATAGAGGTGTAATACATTGGATAAAGCATTAATTCAATCATTATATGAAAACGCAATAACAAAAATATAAAAAATCAATATTATTATAAAAAATATTTGATTTTGAGATGATTAATTGAAATTTTGTAAAAAGAACAATTAATTAAAATATGTACATATTGGTGCATTGTATTCTCTTGAAATCACTAAGTAGTGTGTTCCACAACATAGAAAACAATGCATTTTTATAAATTATATGCGTCGGCCCCTTTTAATTACATTGAATCATCGGTGCTAAAAAATGTGAAAAAAACATCATTGCTTTAGACAACATAACGTGGGATTATATTTATCGTTTCAAAATATTATGATGTGCATGATTACAATACGTGTGCAATATGCACTGGTGCTTTACAAATAATATATCCACTGATACTTTACATATAATATGCAGACCATGGATTTACATGTAATATACATATTGGTTCTTAGTAAGAAAGAATGACAATGACATCTCACCTGAAATATTTGAAATTTCACTAATCTCACCTGAAATATTCAAAATTCCACTTCCCTCCAGTGGACATGGTAATATAGTCATTGGTGTGTACAAATTATACAATTACCAGTGTGCTATAAAAAAAATAACAACCTAGTGCATAATATTTATACAAGCACCAATGCTCCCTGCAAAAAACAATACAAAGTAGTGTGTACATAAACCCAAAAAACACCAATGTTGCACACAACATAAAAGGCGGAACCCGTGCGTAATAATTATAGGAGAATCTTTTTTTTTT
>SNQJ01S0011085.1:57195-86258 GCA_010110895.2 Picea sitchensis
TTTTAAATTAAATAGTTTTGTCATAAGAAAGATAACTTTTATTTATTATTAACTAGTTTTCATTAGAGGTAACTTTTGTTATAAAAAAATAATAACAAAATAAAAATAAAAATAAAAATTGAAATAGCTATATAGTTTTTTTCTAAGTATTATTATTAAAAATTATTTAAACTTTTGACATCTATACAAAGAGAGATGAGGTGTAGGTATCTGTTTTGAACAACAATGACATTTACAACAATGAATAGCTTACCTTCCATTAAAAAGTGTTTAAAATTCAAACATTTGTATAAGAAAGAGGGATAGAATATGACTCTCCATGATTTTGAATATATATAATTTTTAATATATGTTAGTGCTTTGAAACAATAATGGCATACAATATCATTCAATAACTTATTTTTCATATATAACTCAAATACCCATTTCTATCATTCCCAAAGATTTAAAAAAAAATAAAAATATTAAACTAGCATTCAAATTTATTTTAATTAAGTTTATCCATTGGTGTGAGATGCCTTGAAGGAATAAAAAATTTCATATCTAAATTCCTCTGTAGGTGTAGTGGCGGCTCCAAATCTAAATTTAATTAGGTTTGTGTTGCATGGAGGTAGTTTGAATAGTTGAACAAACTTTAAATTTAAAACTATTGAGAAAATTGAAGGCCACAACATACGCCAGTGCCTACACGGATGTATTGTCAGAAGGCCATTGACAACACGGTAGGCATCCACACCGTGACCAACAAAGGGGAGTATTTAATGAGTAGAAGATTATTCGTTGAGAGACGAAGAATCCACATTCAAACGCGTAGCGTAACTTCAGTCTGCGCCTCGTTCTGGACCTACGCCAACCTACTAACGTCAAGAACGATGGGTCAAGCCCGACGGATTTTTCTTTACACATGTTGTCTCATTCACAATTGTTGGTCAACACCATGCACCAGCAAATGCTATCCACCGAGATCCNCTACATGTTGATCTCGTCTCATATACGATTCACTTCTTGTTCTTTGAGGGTGCTTGCCTAGTCTTCCTCCTGGCATCCCATTGCTCTCTATGTCCATCGCCATCTACAATGTTACTTGCATCTACACACGAAAGCAGATCTGACTTGGACACATCATAGTCCTCAATATTTGAGTGGTACCCCACAACATGACATCGATCTGTACATCCACAAATCCTCTCTATGGATCTCTCCTCGGCCTGACTAAGATGTTGGACTTCGAACCCTCAGCACATAGGTTGTGTAAGTTGAAAACCATCGTGGTTACTATCACCACCATTGCCACTACCAAGAATTGTACCAAGGAACTCATTGTGTGGCGTAATGAATGTCGTGTGATTGATCGTTATGCCCAACAAACTTTTGCATCATCAATATATTCCACATGCATTCATCCCAATAGTAATGGTTCTCTTCATAGTTCCTCATCAAACCACTCTCATCGGAGCCAAACCATGACTCAAACTTCATGATGGTTCCATGCAATAACTAACCTTGCTCTCATACCACTTGTTAGGAAATTGAAATGTGAGAGAGATAAAAATAACAAGAACATAACAACATGAAAACATAAATCACACTAGATTTATCTTGGAAAACCTTACAGTAAAAACCAATTAAGAATAGATCAATTCTTGTCCTTTTCCAAGCCATCCAATATACTGGACCCTGCCAAGTGATTCTTCACTGCTAAACTTTTGACACATTACAATGGAGTATCAACATCCTTTTAAAGGCTTTCATTACATGTAATCCACAGCCTCTAAAACCACTAGCTACCAAAACCATGTGAGGTCTGAAACCACCACTATTGACCTAGCCATTTTTACTCTTTTAGTGAGTCAAGTTTGACCTAACATGATGATGATGATGGTTAATGTCCATTGAGACCAAACTTGGTCTACCCAACCTTAAGAAAGGTAATAGATTACTTAGATTTATTTAGAATCTTATTTATGTGCTAAAAATACATTGACAGAAGCTCTCCAAGATCACCATGGTTTTGTTGACTTGGGAGGTTATGAAGGTCACTATTCTGAGAGATATTTTGAAAATGTAATCTAATTTGGGTATATGCAAGGCACTCTAGGATAAATTCTTTTTCATTTCTAAACTTCACTTGAACTATAAATAAAAATAAACAAGATGTCCCTCGCATAGTGAACTTTATAATTAGGATGTTGTTTGTAAACATATTTGCTTACTTTAAATCCTCTTCTATTGTTCTATGGAGATTATTCAATTACAACCAAATCTAGGAGAAAGTAGGGAGTGTTACCAGTAGAACCTTACATCGCCATCATAGAGATACATGCATACACATAGACATATAGAGAGACATACATAAATAATGATAGTCCAAAGAAGAGTCATTTTATTATATTATAGACAACATAAAACAATTACATATAACCTCTCACATGAAGTTATCAGAGCCTTCATGTGCTTATCTATTTATACCTCTATCAGGAATTTGTAATTGCTTAACTTCATGGGTCGATCAGTTAACAGAAACTCCAACCGACTTCTACTTCTAACTATGTCGGTCAACCGATAGATTCTAATTTGACCATTAGGTCTAGTCAACAGGGTTGACTAGACCCTACAACATCTCCCCACACCTCAATTCCTTGCTCGTCTTGAGCAAGTGGGGGTCATACAAAATAATTTTTTTCATATTTTGATTACAATATTACAATATGGAGAAGTATAAGATGGAGATAGAAAGATAAGTATGTAAGAATAAGAAACAAAATATTTATATAGACTGTCGACTTAAGGTACTATTTCCGACTGTGCTACTGTGCTTGGAGTTCCACTGCTAGCTTCGTCAACTTTCTTGTTGTTTTCAGTTTTTGTGCTGACCTTGAAAACTATCTGAATAATACTAGGAGATGAATTATTTGTTTGTTGGATGAAACTGCACCAAGTGTTGACTGCTTGTTGTGCTTTGATGCAGGAGCATCATCGTCGTTACTCAATGAGGCAGGGGGAGGACGACTCAACATCCAGCGCAATGCACTAAACTAGTTTGGATTCCAAGGAGGGTGTGTCACTTTAATTTTTTAAAAGCATTGTAATTAAATATCCCATAAGATCTTGAAGCTTGAGCCATTGTATGTGTTCCAGGGGATTGTATTTTCCTTTAATGCTTGTAGATTGTACACATTTTGAGTGCCAACTCATATCTAGATTGAAATATCTCATTTATTGTAATAAGCCTTAGTGGTAGGATGCTTTAATGATGATATTAAAGCACTAGAATTGTCTGGAGGGAAGGCTAGAGAAGCCCCCTCATGTATAAATCAATGTAATATATGCCCAAAAAGAGGTTGTTGTTGTTGTTGTTGGAAATGGTTGAAAGTAGAAGATGAAAGTTGTTGAGAGCTCTTGAACTCCTTGTAAACATTTGTTGAAGGAATATAGAAGAAGGCAATTGCCTTCAGATTTTTGAGCATGCTTGTCATTTAGTAACTGGGTAAATGTTGTGTTATTTGTCTTTGTGTTTTATGTGTGTATGCATATAAATGGCTTGTTGAATGAATCATTAATGTTTATTTAAGTTTCAATTGTTTCTCTTCTGAAATATCGGTGCAAGGAGTGTGGAAGCCAAACCATTACAGGTTTGAATAGCTCAGGAGAGATTGTGTAAGTGTAAGCAGAGTGAGTGCAAGGAGTGCACCTATACTCATAGGAGTATAAAAGCTCGGAGAGGAGAATCATGAAAAGAGTGCACAGAGCCAACACTTAGTTAAATGTTGAAGAAGCTCAAAGGAGAGATAGTACAAGAGTGCGCAAAGCTTATGCAAGCAGTGCAGAAGGCGAGAACAATCTAAGTGTTATACTATAAGCGAAGTGCAAAGTGTGCACAAAGGTTCAAATCTTTTTAAGAGAAAATCTCAGGAGGGAAGCGAAAGGTGTGCGCTAGAATCTAAGTCCTTCAAGAGAAAGAAGCTTAAGGAAGAGAAATATCTTTGTTCCAAGTTGGGAAGATGAGATCTATTCAAGGGAAGTTAGAACCCCCCACAACCATTGGATCTAGGTAAGAAGCGTGAACGATAACCCCTAAGTCCTTCGAACGTCATTTCTCCGACATTTTTTTTAGGTGTGTTTTGTGGAAGAGGAAAAATAATTGAAGTCTTGAAGCCCGTAGTAAATCTGGACCGTCGGATGTCAGGAACACATGTCTGTAGATTATCGTGTATTTGAGCGTCTGGATATCTAGAAGATCACGAGTGAAAAGTGTTCACGCATGAAAAGGCCTGAAGTCCTGAAGGCCAAAGTTAATATAGGACATTCATTATCGGGGACACGTGGATCGTGGATTTCCTCCCTTCGCTACTTTGGCATTCGACAATTCGAGAGTGTAATGGTGATTAGGAGTTAAAATTCCTGAAGCCCGAAATTCTGGAGAATATCACAGGCGTTGGTTTTTGGGGAAGTATGGCTCGTTGATCTATGAGCCCTCCGGGAATTCTCCAATTCGGTGTTTGGAGGATTTGGAGTACTTTGTTGTAAAAACTCCCAAAGCACGAAGTTTCAAAGCGCTAGTCCAGGGATTCGCCAGTTCGACGTTCGAAGGTTTTGAAAGGTGTTGAGGGAAAACTACCGAAGCCCAAAGTAGCAGAGCATCAGAGCCCCAAAGCTCTGGATAAGTGCCATTTATCTAAGCGCTTGTTCATAGCCCTCGATCATTGGAGATTTTGGTCGAAGTTAAGGGGCTAGCACTTGAAAATTGGTTTTGAAGATAGAATGGGGCTTAGAGAAGGAGCTCGCAGGTTTTTAATTTGTATGAACCTGCATTTGAGGGAAGCCAAAGGGGAGTGTGTACATTAAGAGGGGATCCAGAAGGGATTTGAGAGCTAATTCAACTTCTGTGTAAATCGATCCTAGACAAAGAGGTCGCGCGAGCCCTGTAGGAGGGGAGGGGCTTTTCATCATGCTTCGATATTTAGAATATTTGACTGGGAAATCAAGTCGACTTTCTCTACTATACTTGATTTCTGAGAAGTTCCGGCCTCTTGATCAAATTGTTGTTCTATATGTTTCATTTTAACTATGATTTGGCTCAGGTGATTCACTTCCTGGTCTGTTTCTAGCTACACTATGTGTCCCTCCTTCTTCCATTCCTGCTCCTATTGTGATAATTGTTGTTCTATTGCTCTTTCTTTTTCCATCTTCATGGTGAAGGTTTCTTTTATTTTTTTATCTGTGGCCAAGTTCCTTGACCTTTCTATACTTTCGACTGCGTCCCTTTGTATCTAACATTTATTGAATGTGTCTGCAAAATGAGTCGGCCATTCATTTACCACAGAGCTTAGTGCACTAGATTCTTTGGTTAATTTATGTATGTTCTGCATGTATCCTTTCATATTTTATTCTTCTTCTTCTAAGAAAATGTTCATTTTTTCTTGGGTTGTCTGAATTTCTTTGAGTGTTGATTCATGTTGTTGCTCGACCTCTTCTTTTTCTTTATTCAGTGCTTGTACTTGTTGTCGGTAAGTTTCATTTATTTCGACCATTATTTTGATCAATTATTTGAAGCCTTATAAAGGGTTATGCACTTCTATCATCTTTTCTATCCCTTCATTCAACCTTACTGCTTCTCTGTATCCTTCCAAGATATTTTTTTTCTCTTGTTTTAGTCGTTCGAACTCGCTTCCTTCTTTCAACACCTTGTTCCATGTCCTTGTTGATTCTTTGAAATAGATCCATGTAAGTCGAACAAATGTTTTTCGGAAATGGTGGTTGGGTCAAATGAGGTTTCGACTGATGACCCTGATGCATTCGTTGTTCCAGTCGTTCTAATGATGATAATGGACAGATTCATTTTCTTTCTTTTATATGAAGATTTGGGTGTTTGGTCGTCTTTTGTTACCATCTGTTGTGTTTTCATGATGCTTTGTTCGCTTGTTTAATCTTTTTCATCCTCCTCATGCTGGGTGTTTTGTACCTCCATCTCTTCTTTTTCCTAGAGCTTTGGCTCTTCTGCATTAATCTACCCAGCGTCCACATGATCTATCTCCGTTAAAGGCTTTTCAGTCTACAACTTTTTTATGTTCTTCGTCTGTATGCTTAGAGTGTCATTTGTTGTCTCTAATTCCTTATCATTCTAGTTAATCTCGACCTGATGTGCTTCAACTGATCACAATACTTCTTCTTGTTGATTTGTTGCTTCAAATGTATGGACTACATGTTTTTGTGTTGGAACGGTCGATTCACCGACTTGTAAGTTGTATTGATTCAATTGAATGTTGTGGCGATGTCGATTTTTTGGTCGACTGTTGTTGTACCAATTCCTTGTTAATTTCTTCGACCAACTCTTGCTGCTCCATTTCAATGGTTTCTATCTCGACTTCATCTATCTCAACTGGTTGATTTGACTCTGTGGCTTCAGATAATTCATTGATGATGAGTTTCCTTTTCTTTTTCTTTGCGAGAAATTATTCTATGACCAAGACCGATTCCGCTAGTGTTGACTCCCTGGTGAGGTCGATTGCAACATCAAGTGTTATTTTCTTGCTTGGTGTTACTTTTGATCTTAGTTCCCATTCTGTCATGTTCACTCTAACTTTCGATGGGCTGGAAAAATTAGTTGTGCTCTCTAAATTATTTTGCCTCTTTTCCCCTCTTGTTTCAATTTTCCTAAGCATGTTGTTTATGTTCTTCACTTTCTGGAAGTCGTCCTTCATTTGTGGTCCAAGGAAGGAACTGTATATCTTCTTCATGGTAGTGGTTTCTTGTCGAGTTTGTTGTAATTTGACGACGATCTTGGAGGTGATACTTGTCATTTTTTCTTTAATGATGGGGTCATTGAAGTCGATTCCCTTGTTTAACTCGAATGTTTCTCTCCATATGTCGATCTCTAGTTCTTCTTCTTCATCTTTCTTCCCTTTGTTCTTTTTATTCAGTTGTTTTCTTTTTCCTGGGGAAGGATTTGGAGAAAGGATTGTCAGAGCTTGTAAGTCTTTGGAAAATGGAACTGTGTAGAGATAAACTTCTCTTTCTTCTTCTTCTTCCCCATCAGTGAATGAAAATATTATAGGTATACTTGTCCATTGTGCCTCTAACAGAATTTATAAATTCTAATTGATTTGTCTTTCCAATTCTGTGAATATTTCTTCCATTGTCTGTTGGAAATGTAATTATTTTGGTTCTGGTGCCGACGCGACTACACACCAAAGCTTCATGCAGTCGAGGTCAAGCTGAAAATGGCAAGGTGATGGAATTTCTCTATGGATTGCTTGCGCAACTTGCCATCTATGGGTACTATCTTTCAAGCCTACAACCCACAAACATAACATCTCTTATGGTGGAAGTGATTTTGACGTACTTGTCTAATTTGAAGAGAAAAAATTGTACTTCTCCATTATCGGGGTCTTATTAGATGTGAATGTTGCTTCTCCTACAAACCCATATTGTTCCATTTCTATCTAGATTAGAAATGAAAGAAACTTGAGGGCTCAGATTGAATATTGAACTTCCTTGCAATTGGTTTTGAGCATGTCAGCCAAATGTTCTTCCTAATTGAACCTTTCTGAATTATGATACACTTGAGCTATTGCCTCGACCATTTTCATCTTTATGCTAGATTCCCATATTGCCGGTGTGAAGCAAAAATAAATTATGATGGCAGCCCAATGAGATTTTTGGTCAGTGATTTTGTTGATCAACAATCCCGTAGAGCTTTTGGTTGTCGCCGACCCTGTTAAAAACCACATCCAGTCATTAGAATTGGTCGATTTGGGTACCTTGGCCCCTTCCCTTAGGATTCCCAAGATTCGGTAGAGGAGTCTGCCAGTTATTACTATGGCCTCATTTAACCAGAGGCATCCTTGATGATACCGACTAACAATAAATTTTTCCACTTATTCTTTTCATCGATCCATGGAAGCTACTTGTGGGGCACCAAGGATATGTCAAATTCCTTCTTTTTCCAATAATTCATTTTCTTCTTTCCAACTTCCTTCCTCCATTTCCCACTCTGTGAAATTTATCCAATGTTTTCTCCAATCCGTTTCCTCCATTTTTGCAAGACGAATATTTTGCATTCGGATTTACAATGGCATTGCGATGGCTCTGTAAAAACTTGCCTCATTATTGAAACTTTTGTTGCGTTGTCGACTGGACCTCTGATCCTCGACATTTGTTGATCATGGTTACTAGTTTCTAGCAGCATTGGAGAATTTATGGGTTCGGTCGTCTGTTCGCTTTGTGCTATAATTATCCATGGAGGCAAGAATAATAGTGAGGAAAAGTCATATGCTTCTTCCAAATTTATAGTTGGTTATGAGAGCATTGAGTTCAATGGATCAATTTGTTCTTGTATTTCATGTTCTTCCATCATGAATATTGGTGGTACGGGTGAGTCGAGTGAGTGGACGTTTAAATCGTTTCTTGGTTGGCATTAGTTTACGTCATGTCGGCCATTAAGTGCAAGATATTGTTGTTTAATGTCGTGCATATCGGTATATTCAACGATTGTATGAACGACTGTACAACATTCATTTCCATCATTAATGTGCACATCTGCTTTTACTTGTCCCAGATTCAATGCTCTGTCTTTGTTGGCATTAGTATTTTCTTGGTCGACGTTGTCATAGACCCAATCAACAAGGTTTCCTCTGTTGATACGTGATCGATACGTAAGCCGATCGATTGAATTTATTGAGCCATGTTTATTACTTGATTGACTTAGTAGATGTCAGTGATGGCTTGGTTGTTCATTAATTTTTCTAATTTTTACTGAGTCTGAATGATGTCTTTTTTCATGAAAATCATGTTCTCTTGATTTGTGTTCATATGATCTTCGCTCACTTAATCTGCACTCGCTTGAACCACGCTCATTTTCTCCTAGATTGATCCTTTTAGTTGATTCTTTTCTTATGAGTATTTTTCTTGAGGCGGTCAAAGGTGTAGAACGTCGAGAATATCTTATGCTACCTTGTATTGGAGTTGACCACGGGTTGCTTTCTCTCTCCATTTTACTTTATTGTTGTTTTTCCTTTATTATTATGGCTACTCTTTAAATACTTTAACTTTTCATTTTTTTAATACCTGAATTTTTCTAACTGCCTTTTTTGTTTATTAATTTTAAGCAAGGTTTATTTCTTATAAGTGTGATTAGTTATTTTATTCAGTTCTTGTTGGATACTCCCTCCTAAATGTTCCAACATGGTTCTTTTATTTTATATTTGATATTTGTTTAAATGGCAACCATTAATTAGTTTCTTAAATGGATGCCCCAATAACGTTCTAAGTTTGACTGCTCCAATCAGTCAAATGTCTTCCACCACATAAGGCCCTAGCCATGTTGTTTCCAATTTTCTGGGTATTCCTTTTATACGACTATCATACAGTAAGACTAAGTCTCCCTCTTTTATATCCTTTTTCTTTAACGGTCATGCCACGCTTTTGTTGTTTCTTTTGAACCTCTTGGTGGTGGATCGCTATTAAACTCTCTTCTTCCATCTTGTTTAATTGGTATAGTCGACCGTTCATGTTTTTTCTCTCATCAAATTTTTCCATGGCTTCAATCCTATAAGAATTAGTCCAAAATTGTAGCAGGATCATAACTACCTAGTCATAGACTAGCTTGAACGGAGTCTGGCCAGTTGATCTTTTGAATGTTGATCTATACACCCAAAGGATTACATGAATCTTATCATCCCATTGATCTTTATTTATGCCATAGATCTTTGTAAGTCCCTTGTGTAATGTTTTATTAAAGGATTCTACTACCCTTTTTCGATGACAATAATTATGTACTTGGCACCAGTTCTTCTTGCCCTCCAGGCAAATGGCTTGGCAAACTCGATAGCCTAGATTTCGAAAGCTCGATTAGGGTTTATTGAACTTAGTGGCATTTCATTTTTCCACAGGGGTCATCCAAGCCTCTAACAACTATCACATTTTTTAACTTGATCCCGACAGTATTTATGCAAAGTTGGCCACCACAGGCCTGCTTATATTACCTTCCCGGTTGTTGTGTTGGCCTGAAAATGTCCTTTGGATGCTCTTGCATGGGCTTCATTGATGATATCCTCCCATTCATGTTCCGGCATGCATATTCTTAAAACATCATCCATTCCCATTTTGTATAAGTATCCGTTAATGATTATGAACGGTGCAACTTTCATGGCTAGAGTTTTCTTTTTGTTTGTCGAGAGGTCCTCTGGGTCCTTTCCTTCTTCTAAGAAATTGGAAATATATTATAAATATTTAGGTGCAGCTTCGACTCTGAATAAGTGTGCGTATGGCAGGTCATTGTTTATTCTTGTCAGATCTTCTCCCGTTTCTAGTCATGACAGGTGATTAGGTTGAACATTCTTTTTCCCTGGTCGAATGATTATGTCAAATTCAAATTCCTGAAACAATAGTAACCACAAAAAATATATTTCCTTGATGAACTAGTTTATTGACCAATTATTTCAATGCTTGATCGTCTATAAAAAATGTAAAGGGGTTTTCCAGTAAATAGTGACAAAGATTTTGTAGAGAGGAAATCATTGATCAGGATTCTCGTTCCGTAGTTGAATAATTTCTTTCTACGTTATTCAATTTCCGACTTGCATCTGAATTTGGGTGATCCATTGTGTCGTCTTATGTTTCAGCTAAAACCGACCTGGCAACTACATTGGATGCATCAACATGGACATGAAACTTTCGCGACCAGTCTGGAAATTTGAGAATGGGTTCTTTGACTAACTTTTTCTTTAAAAATTCGAAGGATTCTTGGCAGTCTTGGCTCCATTTGAATTCAAAATCTTTTCATAGAAGATCGTCCATTGGGAAGGTGGTGTCTAAGTAATGGCATATAAACTTCCTATAATAGCCAGTATGACCGAGTAGGATTTTGATATGTTTTTTATTCGCGGGTAATTTTAGATCAAGGATAACTTTATTTTAGCCATGTCAACCTTCACCTCATCTTTACATACCACATGTCCTAGAAGGATTCCAATAGGTGTGGAAAAAATGCATTTTATGATGTTTAGTGATAATTGAATCTATTTGCAATGTTCTAACATAAGTCAAATCCATTGTATGTGATTTCTGAGTAGACTATAGATTGTCCAGTCATCGAAGTATACAACCATGGTTTTGTAGATGTACTCTTGGAATGCTTTGAATACTATTCTTGAAAAAATTGTTGGCGTATTCTTCAGTCCGAATGGCATGATTCTATAGGAGAAATATCCAAATTCCGACACAAATGTTGTTTTTCCTAATCTTCTTTTGCTATTGGCACATGTTTATAACCCGAGAATCCATTAGTAAATGAATAAAATTAATGACCAACGAATTCGTTTATTATTTCATCAGCAAAAGGGGTGGGGAACAAATCTGTCACAATCTATGTATTGAGTCCCCAAAAATCGACACAAATCCTTAACTTCTTTGGATCATGCTTCTTTGGTTGTACCACCATGGGACTTGCCCATTCTTCCTTGTCGATAGGATAAATAATGCCTTCTTGTAGCATTCCTTCGATCTCTTTTTGAATGATCAGTTTGTACTTATGCACTAACTTCTATGGTCGTTTTTTAATTGGATTTGCTCCTGGGATTAGTTCGATCTTCATTTCACCCATTTCCTCTATAAGTCCTTTCAGATCCTTGTAGTCGCGTGCAAAAACATATTGATACTCTTTTAGTAGACTGACTATGTCAATTGTTTTCTTGTGAGACCAATAATCACCTATTCTCACCATTTTTGGTAGACCATCATTTGATATGTCAAATTCTTTCGTTTGAATTTCCACGTCCATCTATTATGGTTGTTTTTCTTCGTCGAGGTGGCATTCTCCTTCTTCAATTTTTGTAAAGATTTTTGGGAAGTCGAGTTTTTCTTGGTCTTCTTTGTGTTCTGTGGCTATAATTAATACTGACTTCACATAATTCTGCAATGTTGGATGGTCTTTCTTCCATTGGAAGCTCTTTCCTGGCCATTTTATATCCTCCATGTCAATCCTCCATGCAGTCGAGATTTCCTTGTTTCCTACCAACACAAAATTACAAGTCGATGTCGATCCTCCATCAATCAATGACTTGTCTTTTTCTTTATATTGAGTTGCTGAAGGGATTTCAAGAAATATTTTTATTTGGCATGCTTCATCTTTCAAGTGTTCCTCTATTAGATTAAATTCGAAGTCCTGGACAAAATTTCCTTTGATTTCAGCCCAGTTTGAAGTGTGGCCACATGCTTCTTCGATCGTGTACCATTTTCTTGGTATCTCATATAATTACTTGGGAACATGTGGAGCTGTACACTTTCATCCTTGTATCCTATTCTTCTCCATTCGCTTTCAAAACTCTAAATATGTTCCGCTGGATCATAGCCAATTTTGAATGTGGGAATATCTACGTCTTTGGATAGTTTCTTATTGCCGAATCTTTAAATGAAGTATGTCGACACGGTCATCCATTTTTGTAATTGGGGGTAATGTGTTTCCCACCATCTTCCAACCTGGCCTGTGAAATTTTCCTCAAAACTTTGTTTCCTTCCTTTCTCTCCTATGGATTTTTCTATCTCTCCAACATGGGTCGAAGGGGTATGTCGTTCATTGTATCGCAAGGGTTTTCTTATCTGCTTTTCGGTCGGAATGAGAGTGGGAGTTTGTCAGGTTATTTTTACGTAAAACTTTGGTACATATTGGATTGAATAACATGTCTTAAGATGTTTCTTTGGAATAACTTCAATAGGCCAACAATATTTCACATGTGCTTCATAGTTTTCTATTTTCCAGTTGTATATGGTGGAGTCAGAATTATGTCCGACCGACATGGGAGACTCTCTCAAAAAGTTTCCTTCTGCGATCGGTTATATATAATATTTTTGTTCATTCTTTATATGATATAGACATTTGGCTTCTTGATCTTCATCCCATGACTCCATCTATGGTTTTCCTTCCTTTGGATCCAGGGGAATAATTATTTTCTTCCACTTCCTTTCAATTTAATCCTATCTCTTTCTAAGGAGATAGTTGCTTTCATTCATCGATCCCATGGACGATCCACAAGAGCTGCATAAGATGGAATTCCTTAGATAAGGTCGATCACCTCAAATTCGACTGAAGTCAGTATTCCCATAATTTGCGTGTTGACATTTCTCTTTATTCTGATTGGTTATATTTATCTCTGATCAACTAAATTAAGATAATTCATCGTGGGTGATAGATTGGGTGGGCACATTCATACACATGTTTCTCATGCTAAACTATTGACTTGTGAACCAAAATCGACGACCACCTAATTGACCATCATTCCTTTGATCTCCAAGTCGACTTGTGATCATAATCTTTTATATTATAAGAGAGGTGATTTTCATCCTTGTTTGATTTCTGACCATCTTTGTATTCTCCCAGTATGTTGAGTAGGTCCAATAGCCTACCTATCAATTGTTTTTCTTTGAGTAGTTGCAAAAAATCTTGGATGGCTTATTCATCTCAACTTATTGAATTTTGTTGATCTTTTGTGGCATTCCTAAATAATTTAAGAGCTTCTCTCATTATTTTCTCTTCTTTATTTGGGTTTGGGAAGTTGTTAGCCTTCTTTATTTGGTAATTTTGTGTTCGAGTATGGATGTTGCGTCCTGCTCCCTACCTTGTAAAAATATGTAAGTTTTTGGAGTTCCTTGCCTCTTCTCTAGGTAATGCGTGTAGTAGATTCACAGTTTTTCTAAGTATAATTTTGTCGAATACTATCAGACAGTCTTTTACAGAGTGATCTCCAATGTTGTATATGTTGCAAAACTTCAGATTAATTCTATCTTTTATAGGACATTTTGCATTTTCATGATCATTTCTCCAACAATTATCACAATATGGTCGTCCATGTCCTCGACCTCGACCACCAAATCCACATCAGCCTCCTCTACCTCGACCACAACCACTGAAATAATCATCTCTTATACCATATTTGCTTGCTTTCTTGGTGGTTTATGTGTGGTAGATTGTTCGTATATTATTCTAATTTCTAGCATTTAGATGGAATTCAGAAGTTCGATGACTGGAGGCTTCAAAGATATGGCACCACTTCATGTTATTTAAATTGTGTGGAAAATATTGTATACTATGATCAGTTAGGCATTCACATATGTTACAGTATTCCCGGGCTTGTACTTGGTGGATGCCTATTGTTTGTGTGCGTTCATTTAAGAGAAAATTATATTTTGTGTGTCCATCCTCATTGCATGAGGTGCATCATATTTCATTACATCGTATGGATATATTTTTGATAGTTTGTTGCAAATTTTATATCTTTTCCTCAATTCTTTTCATTGTCAAGGAAGTCAACAAGATATCATCATCCAACTTGACTCATTGTGCCTTATGTAATGCATACTCCCAGTTGGTTATCTTATATAAGCATAGGAGAGATCTTATTCTTATCATTGGCCTAACTACATACCACTGGACTAGCAGGTTCTAATCTATCGTCGACGAGATTTGATTTAGGAGATCTTTGAATCTCTTGTCATATTCTCTTACTGACTCACCTAGTTTTTGTTTGATTTCTTTTAACTTTTGAGCTGCTAAATGTGTGATGTCCTGGATTTTAAAGAATGTTAAAAAAATGTTCTTTATTTTTTCCCTTGAACAAGTTCGTTTTTCAATGTAGTTCATAAACCATGTGAAGGTGCGGTGGCGCAACGTAGCTCTGAATTGTGGCATTTTCTTATCCTCATCTGTAATATTAGTTGCATCCCAAAACTTTTCACAAAGAAACCAATGGAGTTTTGGGTCTTCCTCTCCCTCGTAAATGGGGATGTGGTTGAATCCCATTTTGAATTTCTTGGTGGGGACACCTAGTTTTATTGGTGTTTGAGTTACTACTACTTTCGATTGAGCCATCAAATCTTCTGGTCAGTTTTTGTCTATGTCTAACAATGGATGACACTCAAGGAATAGTTGTTTCTTCTTGAGTACATAATACATGTCCTCCATTTGGGAACTTTGATCTTTGTATTCAACTAACCGTCGTTCCAAAGGTTGTGTCGCATCGAGACTATAGTTAATTTCTTCTCTCAAGATTAGATGTGGCAGGGGGGTCGAGTCGGTGAGGTCCTTGATTTGGATAATCATATTGTTGACTTAATTTTGCTAAGGCTTGATAATCAATGCATCTTGTAGGTTTCCCAGGTCATCCATTATGTACCATAATCTTGTCGATTGGCCATTGATATTTACCCTTTGTTGGAGAAATTATCTTATCCTTTGACTGGTTTCTGGTGCGGGAGACTTAAGTAAAGTTGCTCCAGATTCTTCGTAGTCCATACTTTCTGGTTCGTCGACCAGTTGATGGAAGTTCAACTGTGCATTGTTATATCTGTTGGGTATCGTCGAGACTGATGTTGTTGCTAACTCTGGTCTATCTCTGTCTGACTTAGACTGCTCATGCGCTCTGATAAGCTTATTCAGATTTTTTTTGTTCCACTGGTTACAAATTTCTTCTCTTTTCTGTTGTATTTTATCCCAGTCTATTTTCTGGATATCCATGGATTTCTTATGGGATTGTTTTCCTCTCAATGAAATTTAGGCTTGGGAAACACTACTTCTTGTTTTTATGGAATCTCACAATATCGATCGATCCCCCATTGATAACCTGACCTACTCTAAGTCGGGAGCGTTGGCCATATTTATTTCTTCAAGAAGTAATCCCAATATTCTCTTGTATTTTTTCACTTTGCATCAAGAAATACTTCCCACTTTTCGTCTCTTTCTTGGAAGTTACTATTCAGTAACGGTGTTCCTAATATTGGTCGGTATTCAACGATATCATCGGCTCCATTGTCGAGAAGGAATTTATGAAGAAGTGTTGGAATCGTGCAGAAAAATCTATCGTGCAATTAAGTGTAGAATTTATCTTTTATTTTGTCTAAGGACGTTCAATCTTCAATGGCTTGTTCTGAAATATAATCTTCAATAATTCTTTCAAGTCAATCATGTAGGTTTGTTCTTCCTCCGTTTGTCAACTTCAGTACTAACTTATCTTTGGGTGTCAATTTATGCATCATCTGATCTATTAATGTGTTGAAACAATGATTATGTGATAGCTTCAAGGAATCTTCCGTGTGTCTTTGAAAATAATCGTGACCTTGCTTTGGCTAGTGAGAGGTTATTCCTTCTTGCATAGTTTCCGATGTAGTACTCGATTTTTCACTCCCACCACTAATGTATGTCTTGTTGAGTTAGCATTTATGTACACTTCTACATGCCCAAGTTCAGTACTACCGGCAACAGAACCAATGTTGTAATCTAAGAGAAAGTAGGGAGTGATACTAGTAGAACCTTACATATCCATCATAGAGATACATGAATACACATAGAAAAATAGAGAGACATACATAAGTAATGAGATAAAAAAGAAGATTCATATTATTATATGATATATAGTAAAACACAATTACATATAACCTCTCACATGAAGTTATCTAAGCCTTCATGTTCTTATCTATTTATACCTCTATGAGGCAGTTGTAACTACTTAATTTCCTGGGTCGGTCGGTTAGCAGAGACTCCAACCGACTTCTACTTCTAACTACATTGGTCGACCGACGGATTCTAAGTTGACTGCTGGGTCTAATCGACAGGGTTGACTAACCCCTACAACAACCAAAATTTATAATTTTCGCTCAATTAAAATGTTTAGAATATTATGTTGATTTTAAAGAAAAAATATGAATTGTAAATGAGGAAAAAACAAAAATATTGAAAAAAAGCAAAACCTTGTAAACTTCTAAAATATAAATAAATACTTTGTGGAAAAAATGTTATACATATAATTTTTTTTTCAAGGTCCGAACCAAGTGAAACACCAAATTGATATACGAGACCCCTTTATTTGTGGGACAAAGGACCCCCTCTTTAACTCTTAAAATCTACGATGGTATACATATCCTACCCCTTTTATGTATATACAATTTCTAACTCTTCAATATTTATTAAATAACTTTTTTAATATTTTATGAAAAAACTCAATTAAATAATTTCAAATTAAGCTACCTTTTAATATTTTCAAGAATAAGAATTTTTTAATATTTTATGAAAAAACTCAATTAAATAATTTCAAATTAAGCTACCTTTTAATATTTTCAAGAATAAGAATGATAAGAGTTGATCTTAAACAAGAAAGATATAAACCTCAAATGTTACATCGAGAATAGCAAATTTAAGATGGATCTACTCGAGTGTAATTTATAATTATGTTATATTAACGCAATGCGAATTTAAAATGAATCTACACGTGTGATTTATGTTATATTAACGCATCAGATTCTATGTGTAATATATATTATTTCCATGTTTAATCAAATGGAGTTTTAAAAAGGGAGTTAGACCCTTTTTCATATTAAAAAACATACCATATACAAATTAATTTTACAATGTAAGGAAGATTACATAAATATATCATTTTTCTTTTTTCAATTGTGTAAACTTTTTACAACCTTCCTTACATTGAATTAATGTTTTATGTTTAAAGTGTAATTTATATTTTCAATGATCAATAATATTTCATAGTCTTAGGGGAGATATGTGTGGGGAGTCTCCACGATTCCTAATATTTCATAGTCTTAGGGGTGACATGTGTGGTGATAGGTGTGGGGAGTTTTTACAATCTTAAAGGAAACATGTTGTTTTACTATGTTTGGGGTTAGAAAATATCTCTAATAATCTTATTGAGGCCGAGTCATTATGGATGGGTATGTATATTGCTTGCTTTATTATGCTTGGGAGTTATGAAATATTTTCAATAATTTTGTCAAGGCCTACTCATTATGAATGGGTATGTGTATCGCGAAGGAAGTAAGGATCAATAATTTTGTGGTTTTAGGGTAATCAATGTTGGTTATAAGAGCTGTGGTTTTAGGGGACTTAATGTTGGTTATATGAGCTATGGTCAATCATGTTAACATGGGATGCAATGCTTTGAGTTCTTTCTTTCGAGGATCAAACACATGGTCACTAGCTTCGAGAAGGTCTCTTTTTTTCACATCAAATGAGAGAATAATAGCTTTGTTGATCATTGGGTTAAGGTTGACTCACATTTAAATTTGCAAATGATAATAAAAAATGGGGTGATCTCCTTTAAGCCCATTCCTTAACCATATTTTAGACTCCAAATATTTCATGTCTTTTGATGCTAGGTTGTGATAGGACACATAAGGGATGATTTGGTAGGTGGCCTTTATCGCTCATGCACTTGAAGAATTGAATGGAGAGAGGAAAAAGCGAATGCAATATGTGTGAAGGTGTATTGAAATGTAACACCCTGTTTCCCCCAGTCTGTAAATATAACTATATTGGCCAGAGAACTATGGAAAACTCAAAGGTGTAAATGTTTGATTTGATGGACCTTTGTATAAAAGGTCGATGAATGTAAATTTGTTATGAATATGTGTTGCATGACTGCTAGAAAGGGGATGTGCTAAAAGAGACCATGATTTCTAATGAAAAGGTGGTGGAAGGGACCCAGAGAGGCTGCGTTAACTTCCACCGAACCAGTACCATACTAGTTTTTAGTTGCTCAAGACCAAAACAACTCTCTGACCCAGGAATGAATTTCCATTAGGATGGTAGGTGGGGAGGCTCCTCAATAGTTAATGAGGTGATGGGGTGGAGTGCCCATCCGTAAAGCTCTCATACCTGACCACGGACGAAAGACAATTCGCGCCACACACAATCTTGCAGAGGGATGCAATAAAGGAAGCATAGGGGGTGGGCAGAGGGAGGCAGAAAAATAATCACAGAGCGGAACCTAAACTCTAGAATCAGAAGGAGTTTTGAACATAGGAGAAGGAGAGTAACCTTCGTCCTCATCTATTTTTCTGTATAGGGAGAAGGAGAGTAACCTTCATCCCTAACTTCCATTGAGTTGGAAGTAAGAGATTGAATCTCAAAGCATCATGGTCTAAGCTCGGGGGTGGCTAGTGATAAATCCATTGGGAGTGACTGGGCCTATGGTAGGGTGGAAATGAGCACCCCTCTCAGCAGTCGCATCATGCCTTATGTTTCTGATAAGTGTTTTATGCCTTGTATTTTGAATTGAATATCATGGATACATGCTCATGTTTATACGCCCATAAATGGTTTCTGTATGCTATGATTTCCTTGTATTTTAGATTGGAAATAATGAATGCATGTGTATACTTATATGCCATAGTTGGTTTCTATATAAATTGAGTAAGTCTGGAGTATGAGTCTGTTCCACTGAGAATCGTCCCATGTGCTCGATTCTCCTGGTGTTCTGTTTTAATCCCTCGAAAGAACCTTCCCCAGGGAAGTGCACCATGTCTCAGAGTCAAAGTAAGCTCCTTGGTATGGCTACCGCTATGGTAAACCCACAAGGTTACCTTTCCCATATGTCATAGCTCATAACTCGGTGAGTTAGGAAGGCACTTCATGCAGGTCAGTAGCCTAGGGACATTGAAAAGTACCCAAGACCTTATCTAGAAACCCGACTAAGATCAAGGATAATTGCCCAAGAACCATCTGAAAGTTCATTTCACCCGTGTCTGGAAACCCTGTGCAAGAAGGAGTTATCTCTCTAAGGTTTTAGAGTCGTGGGAGTTTGAGGCTCCAAGAGGTTGAATTTAGTTACCCTAATTCATAAAGGATAGCGAGTCCAATTATCAAAAGGGAGTATCCTTTCGTTTGGTAGATGAACATATGAGACCCTTTTGGAAGTATCCCAGGTCTGTCAGGACCAATTGATATAGAGGAGGAGTGAAGGTGTTAACGCCTTGAACCCTTTAGTCTTCGCAAGTAGCGATGAAACCAGGATTGTAGATTCTAGGATCCATCAGAAGCTACCTAGACCGTTGATCTTAACCCTTGTGTAGGCGGGAGAGTGGACTCATCAAAGTCTTGAAAGTAATGAAGTGACCAAAAACAACCATGGACAGAGAACACATGGTGAAGGATCAATGCTTTGCTGACTCGCTGCTGAAGGAAGTCAAAGGGTAGATTTTTGTGAACTCACGAGACTCGAACTCACAATTTGATCTAAACCGTCGGATCATAGGAGAACCATGACCATTGATCTGGGCGGGGGGATATCGGGATTTCAGGGTTTAGGATTTAGAAATATAGACATTGGTTGTGTTCCAACTTCACGAAATGAAAATTCCCGACGAGTTCGGAATATTAAGCCCCCAGTCGTGATGAATGGTCATGTGGGTGAAAGATTAAGGGAGGAACTACTGAAGATCGATATTTCGGGGAATGGAGAGTCAGAGCTGGCTCATGTTCATTATCTCGATACGCAAAATCGCGACCTGATCACAACCGTCGATCGAGGGGATAGCACGGGATAGTAGATCTGGCCTTGGAGAGAAACCAAAGGTTGGGGATTCAGGGAAACATGCGTCAGGATTGACTCACTTGTAGAAGTCTCGAAGTCTTGAAATATGAAGCACCTTTTTATAGGCATGCGGTCAAAACCTGTGGTCACATAGGTGAAGATCACGCCTTGTGCATGTTCGCGATGATGGGGTTTCAATAGGGTCTGTGGATCAGATATCGAGATTTCAATAGGAAATCAAATAGCTAATCCGACTCTCGAATGAGAAATTTTATTTAGTTCTCGCTCTAAGCATGGGAGTGTTACAAATTGGTATCAGAGAATGGTTACATCACTTAGCCTGTTTGGGATCATGGACAAGAACATTAGGAGGTGACCTCTTACCTTACTCCCTTCCTAAAAGGATGGTTAAGCCCTTATTATAGAAAGAATGACAACCTACTATTGTGTGTGTATGCATTACTACTATGTGTGTAAGAAATTAGGAAATGTGAATTAAGTGTTGGTTGTAAACAGATATAATGTTGGATGAAAACAAGTGTTTTGTCTACACGAAAGCAAATGATCAACTGCGGGAAACTACAGACATATAGAATGGTGATGCACCAAGAAGTGGGGGATGGCTCCCACAATAGAGATGAAGTGTCTGACTAAAGGAGGGCAGTAGAGACCCCTCTGGATCTAGCTGAGATTGTGAGGAATCTCATGGCTGAACTACAAAGTTGCAAGGCTGACAACGAGAGGTTGATAAAAGAGAAAGAGAAGCAAACAAAAATTAATGAAGTCTTGTTTCAAAGTTTATCCAACATACAAAGACAACTGCATTATGGACCTGTCACCACTCACATGGACCGATCACAAACAAAGAGGAGTCGAAGTCCACTTGAGATACAAAAACATGGTCTTTTAAGTGGCCACACTAGGAAGAGAACCTTGAGAAAGGTCCACCCCAGAGATAGGGGACAAGCGTCAGACGATTCCTCTGGAAAGCAAACTAGCGACTCAGAGGGATCTTAGCAGAACTAGTTCACATTCCCGGAGAAAATGAAAGAAACGAAATCATTCCAAAAGTCATAATCTCGAAGAATTCAAGAAGGCCAAACCACCCTCTTTTGACGGTGTGATAAAGAGGGGATAGGAAGTGGAGGCCTGGCTGCTTGGACTAAAGAAGTATTTTAGAGTCCATGACTTCTCAAAAAACTTGAAGGACCAAGTAGCCACTTTCAACCTAAATGGAAAGGCTTCCATTTGGTGGGAAGACCTTAAGAATGTGAAAGGGATTCACGAAGAAGACCTATCTTGGGAACAATTTGAAAATACTTCAGGAAGAAGTATCTATCGAAAAAGTATTTTGATGAAAAGACTAAAGAATTCTATGAACTCAAGCTGGGGAAACTCACCATAGAGGAATATGTCAGCATCTTCCTTGATTTGTTGAGGTACATACCCTACATAAAAGCAGAAAAGGCAAAGGTGCAACGATTCATCAGTGGGCTACCTAAGGACTATCAAAACATGATTGAGTTTGATGAGCCGAGGACCCTAGAAGACACTATCTGAAAGGCAAGATATTGTTATGAATAGTTTGGGCTTCAGACATAACCTCGTGAAGGCTGGAAGCATAAGAATAATTCAGGATTCCATAAAAAGGGGTTTAAATCCCCAAGATTTAAAAACTATAAAAAGGATTCAAGGATGATATTTCCGACCCGAAGTGTACACCAATAGAATTTCCCCTCCCATAGCGGAAATAAACCTTTTGGATCAACCACAGGAAAGACTGATAACCCAAAGAAAGAACCCTTGAAATGTTGGGGTTGCGGAGAAGAACATCTACTGAGGGACTGCTCGCACCGACAACAAAACAATAGTAGAATTTACAATGTCCAAGAGGCTACCACCGTCAATGATGTGGCTAGGAGTATGTCGCGAATTTATGCAGCCGTAGATAATAAACAAGACAACCACCAAGCTTCAGTGGTGGAGATGGAAAGTATGATCACCAACAATCTAGTGTCTATTCTAATTGACCCTGGTTCAAATTTGAGTTATATATCTCTTCAGGTTGTTGATAAGTGTAAATTATAGCCACATAAACATGCCAAGCCATGATTGGTACAGTTAGCCACTGGCACCAAAAGAAATGTAGCGAAGGTCATTCCAGCTTGTCAATTCACTATGGGTGAATTCCCCACCCAAGCAACCCTTAACATACTACCCCTAGGATTGTATGACCTGTTGATTGGTATGGATTGACTAGCCACATATAAAGCCAGACTAGACTATTACCATAAAAACTTAGAATGTGTAAGTAAAGAAGGAAGAAGGATGACCCTTCAAGGGATCCAGAAACCTATCTCGGTGATACGAATATCAACCCTTCAAATGAGAAAGTATTGCAAAAAGGGATGTCCACTATATGTGATGCAGGTGTTGAAATCAGTTGAGGATGATAGACCAAGACTCGAAGACCACCCCATACTAAGCGAATATAGAGATGTGTTTCGAGAATAGGTACTGGGTCTACCTCCGAGAAGGGACAATTTCTTCTCGATAGAACTTTCACCAAGAGCGGTGCCAGTGTCTAGGACACCCTATAGGATGAGCACACTCGAGCTAGTTGAGCTTAAATTACAACTAGAAGAAATGATGGAAAAAGGCTATATCTGTCCCAGCGTGAGTCCATGGGGAGCACCAGTTCTGTTTGTGAAGAAGAAAGATGGTAGCCTCCAACTGTGCATAGATTATATACAACTCAATAAGGTAACCATAAAGAACAAGTACCCCATACCCAGGATCGATGACTTGTTCGATCAATTGGGAGGTGCTTCCATATTCTCAAATATTGACTTGAGATCTAGATACCATCAAGTCCGAATCAAGGGTGAAGACATCCACAAAACCACCTTCAGGATGAGATATGGTCGCTACAAGTTTGTGGTAGTACCATTTGGTTTAACCAATGCCCCTGCCACTTTTATGTGCTTGATGAACAATGTGATTAGCAAATTCCTAGACAAAGTTGTACTAGTTTTTATTGACGATATCTTAATATACTCCAAGAATAGAGAGGAACATGAGGAACATGTTAGACTTGTGCTTCAAGTACTAAGAGAACATCAACTCTATGCCAAATTTAGCAAGTGTGATTTTTTCCAGAAGCAAATACATTACTTGGGCCATTTCATATTTGTAGAAGGGGTAGCATTAGACCCTGATAAGATCAAGTCTATCATGGAATGGCCTACCCCAAAGGATGTTTCGGATATCAGATCCTTTATGGTCTTAGCAGGATACTATAAGATATTTATAAAAGGATTCTCCAAGATTGGTTGTCCAATCACTGCCCTCCAGAAGAAGGGAGATAAATTCATGTGGACACAAGAATGTGAAGAAATATTTCAATCCCTGAAATACCTTCTAACCCATGCACCTGTGCTGAAGATCGTCGATCCCGAAAATGAATTCCTCGTGTGAAAATATGTCTGGAAGGAAGGGCTCGGAGGAGTCCTTATGCAAGAAGGAAGCATATTCTTCTATGAATCCCGAAACTTGAATGAGCATGAAGCCAACTATGTGACCGAATATCTAGAGCTGGCCTCCATAGTGCACGCCTTGAAAATGTGGAGGCATTACCTTATGTGTAGGAAATTTGTACTTATGACAGACCACTGTGGATTGCGACACCTATTTAACCAACCAAAACTCAATGCTAGACAAGCTAGGTGGATGGACCTCCTTAGCGAGTTTGATTTCGAAATCAAACATATCAAAGGAAAGGAAAATAAGGTCGTTGATGCCCTTAGTAGAAGTATGAAAAAAATTCACCTGGTAGCGGTGAGCACATGTGAGACGAATGTCAAGGAAAGAGTCAGGAATGCACAAGAAACAAACACATTTTTCTAGACCCTGACCTCGTACTTGGAGCAAGAACCCGCAGGGATAAAGTTGGAAGGCTACCAGATGCTAGATGAAGGTCTGCTAACTTATAGAAGCAGATTGTATATTCCATATTGTGATGACTTGAAGAGGTTCATAATGGATGAACTACATAATATACCATATAATGGTCACCCAGGATACTAGAAGATGGTCACGACCACCAGGAAACAGTTATATTGGCCTGGATTGAAGAAAGATATAGTTGAGTATTTAGCCAAATGTATATAATGTCAATAATTTAAAGTAAAACATCAGCACCCAGCAGGATTATTACAACCTCTACCAATCCCAGAATGGAAATGGGAGACCATATCCATGGATTTCATCACCGGATTAATCGATCAGGCAGAATGATGCCATCATGGTAGTGTTGGATAAATTAAGCAAGTCTGCCCATTTTGTTCCCATAAAATTGACTTGCAAGGCAATAGATATCGCCAACATATTCATGAAGGAGATATTCATACTACATGGCATGCCTAAGGAGATCGTGTTTGACAGAGACACAAAATTTACTTCAAACTTTTGGAAATCCTTGATGGCTGGCCTAGAGACCAAGTTATTGTTTAGCACATCTTATCATCCCCAAACCGATGGATAGACAGAAAGAGTGAACCAAATATTATAAGACATGCTAAGGATGCATGTAATGCATCATCCTCAAAAGTGAGAAGATTACCTTCCACTGGTGGAATTTGCCTACAACAACGGCTACCAAGAATCATTAAAGATGAGCCCTTTCGAAGTCCTATATGGTAGGTCGTGCAACACTCTAGTCAGTTGGAGTAATCCCATGAACATAATTTCGATTGGACCCGACATGTTGAAAGAAATGGAATGACAAGTGATTCAGATAAAGAAAAATCTAAAAATCGCTCAGAATAGACTGAAAAGTTATACCGACAGAAAGAGAACCCCTAGGGAATTCAAGAAGGGAGACCACATCTATCTTAGAGTTAGGCCCAGGAAGAGTTCCCTGAGGATGGGAGCTTGTGCCAAGTTGGCACCTCAGTATTGTGAACCTTTTTAAGTTCTAGATAGAGTGGGACCTGTAGCCTATAGGCTAGCACTTCCTTCCATAATAAAGGCACATAATGTTTTCCATGTTTCCTTATTGAAGAAATATATACATGATGTTAATCATATAATTGACTAGTCTATGATCCAGGTGGATTCGGAGAGAGAGTTTCTTCGAGAACCCCAATGCATACTAGATAGGAAGGATACCTCACTCAGGAACTGAACCATTGCGCAGGTCAATGTGCAGTGGAAACACTTTTCCCCAGATGAGGCTACATGGGAAATGGAAGATGCCATGAAACAAGAATATCTGATTTTGTTTACATCTATACATACACATCATGTTGATAGGTAGAACATCAAGGGAGATGTTCCTTTAAGGGGGAGGGAATTGTAACACCCTATTTCCCCCATTCTATAAATATAACTATATTGGCCAGAGAACTATGGAAAACTCAAAGGTGTAAATGTTTGATTTGATGGACCTTTGTATAAAAGGTCAATGAATGTAAATTTGTTATGAATATGTGTTGCATGACTAGTAGAAAGGGGATGTGCTAAAAGAGACCACAATTTCTAATGAAAAGGTGGTGGAAGGGACCTGGAACGGTTGCATTAACTTCCACCGAACCAGTACCATACTGGGTTTTACTTGCTCAAGACCAAAACAACTCTCTGACCCAGGAATAAATTTCCATCAGGATGGTAGGTGGGGAGGATCCTCAAGAGTTAATGAGGGTATGGGGAAGACCACCTATCCGTAAAGCTCTTAGACTTGACCACGGGCGAAAGAAAATTCCTTCCACACACAATCTTGCAGAGGGATGCAAGAAAGGAAGTGTGGGGGGGTGGACAAAGGGAGGCAAAAAAAAGATCACAGAGCAGAACCTAAAATCTAGAATCAGAAGGAGTTCTGAACACAGGAGAAGGAGAGTAACCTTTGCACTCATCTATTTTTTTGTATAGGGAGAAGGAGAGTAACCTTCATCCCTAACTTCCATTGATTTGGAAGTAAGAGATTGAATCTCAGAGCATCGTGGTCTAAGCTCGGGCGTGGCCAGTGATAAATCCGTTGGGAGTGATTGAGCCTATGGTAGGGTGGAAACGAGCACCCCTCTCAGAAGTTGCATCACGCCTTGTGGTTTTGATAAGTGTTTTATGCCTTGTATTTTGAATTGAATATCATGGGTACATGCTCATTTTTATACACCCATAAATGGTTTGTGTATGCTATGATTTCCTTTTATTTTAGATTGGAAATAATGAATGCATGTGTATACTTATATGCCATTGTTGGTTTCTGTATAAACTAAGTAAGTCCAGAGTATGAGTCTATTCCACTGAGAATCGTCCCATCTGCCTGATTCTCTTAGTATTCTGGTTTAATCCCTTGAAAGCACCTTCCCCAGGAAATTGCATCATGTTTCAGAGTTGGAGTAAGCTCCTTGGTATGGTTACCTCTATGGTAAACCCACGAGGTTACCCTACCCCAGTGTCATAGCTCATAACTCGGTGAGTTAGGAAGGCACTTAATTAAAGTCAGTAGCCTAGGGACAATGAAAAGTACCCAAGACCTTATCCAAAAACTCGACTAAGATCAGGGATAATTTCCCAAGAATCATCTGAAGGTTCACATGACCCAGGTCTGGAAATCCTATGGAAGATGGAGTTAGCTCTCTAAGGTTTCGAAGTCATGGAAGTTTGAAGCTCCGAGAGGTTGAATTTCGTTACCCAAGTTCAGAAAGGATAGTGAGTCCAATTATCGAGAGGGAGTATCCTTTCGTTTGGTAAACAAACGAATGAGATCCTTTCAGAAGAATCCTAGGTTTGTCAATACCAATGGATCTAGAGGAGGAGCACAGACGTTAATGCCTCGACCCCTTCAGTCTTCACAAGTAGTGATGGAATCGGGACTGTAGATCCCAGGATCCATCAGGAGCTACCTAGACTATCGATCTTAACCCTTGTGTAGGCGGGAGAGTGGACTCGTCAAATTCTTCAAAGTCCCGAAGTGATCGGAACCATCCACTGGCAGAGGACACGTGGCGAAGGATTAGCTCTTCCCTGACTTGCTGCTGAAGGAAGTCAAAGGGTAGAGTTTTGTGAACTCGCGAGACCTGAACTCACGATTTGATCTGAACTGTTGGATCACAGGAGAACCGTGATCATTGATCTGGGCACGGGGATATCAGGACTTCGAGGCTCGAGATTTAGAAAGATAGGTGTCGGTTGTGTTCCAACTTCGCGAAACGCGAAGTCCCGACGAGTTCTAAAGATTAAGCCCCGGGTCATGATGAATGGTCATGTGGGCGGAAGATTAAGGGAGGAACTACCGAAGATCTGGATTTCGGGGAACGAAGAGTTAGAGCTGGCTCACGTTCATTATCCCGATATGAGAAATCACGACATGATCACAGCCATCGATCGAGGGGATAGCACAGGACCGTAGATATGGCCTTGGAGAGAAACCAAAGGTCAGGGATTCGGGGAAACATGAGTCAAGATTCACTCGCTTGCAGAAGTCCCAAAGTCCTGAAATACGAAGCACCTTTTTATAGGTGTGCGGTCAAAACCTGTGGTCGCATAGGTGAAGCTCACGCCTTGTGCATGTTCATGTTGATGGGGTTTTAATAGGGCATGTGAATCAGATATCAAGATTTCAGTAGGAAATCGAAGAGCTAATCCAGCTCTCGAATGAGAAATTTTATTTAGTTCTCGCTCTAAGTGTGGGGGTGTTACATGAAATGTGGGACTATTCAAGATGTGGAGTTGAGTTGCAATGGTGTTTTCTGGATGAAATGGAGGGTTTTCTTGCTCTGGCGTGTTTGGTTTTGGTTCTCCAACGAGGAGTTTGAATGAGGTATAATCCTTAAGGTGGAAAGGTGATTTCGATGTGGGATTTGTGAATTTAACAAGCTTTAAAAGGTGGTGTATGTGGGTTGTCAGGATTTCTCAATGTCGACGATTTGTTTGAAGCTGACTAGGAAGTTTATTTTACCTATTGCTATTTTTTCTAACATTCAAGCTTTATGTTGCCAAATGAATTCTTCTTTTATGTTTTTTAGTAGAGTCGGTATTGGGTTAAAATTATGTGGTTTAAGGGTAGTCTAAGGAACTGTAGTTGGGAGTTATATCAGATCAACACCCTTAGTTTCTTTGTGCAGGTTCTCTTTGTGGTTACGATGGGTGATTTTAAGTGGAGAGAATTAAGGAAGATTCGTCATAGGCATGAAGAGGACAATAAAGAAAACACTCAATCTCTCCACAATATTACTTCAAAAATTAAAGAGATGGACTATTTTATAGTTGGTAATGTGGCCAATGTTATGGAATTGTTCCATGTGTAGATTCGAGGAATTGATGTGTTGGACGTTGAATTCCAGCAACTGCATTCTTTGGTTCTACCTCAACAAATGGACTCTCTCTTTGCTTTAAACAACCACGACTTGGTGATTTCCATTAAACAAATCTCAAGGGAGGAAGAAACAAGAGGTAGACTCATGACCCTATGAAAGTTGAAGAGTTGAACCCCTCCACTATATTGATTTAGGAAAAGGAGGCCTAAAACTTTTTTTTTTCCCTGTATTTACAAATAGTTTTTCTTTTAGAAAGATTTATGAAAAATGTTACGAGTAGTAGTAATCTCAGAAAAATTACTTTAAAGGATGTCTTAATAATAATACTGAAAAATTTACTTATAATTGTTACTATTATACAACACCTCCTCTTTTTTAAATTTTTAATGAATATTTTTAATAATAAAAATAAATAAGTTAATTTTATAAAAAA
>SNQJ01S0011085.1:86268-119370 GCA_010110895.2 Picea sitchensis
CTCCAACTTAGCTTCCATCTCTTGTATTTCATCTTTTGTTACTATCTTCTTTTGTAAATCATTTATGTCCCTACACATTTCTTCACCTTCATCAAGAGTCCAAGTAGGATTGTCTGGAGGCTTATTTGGTGTAGAAGTTTCCTTCTTGGGTGGCACCTTGGCCAAGTATCACTTTTAAACCTTGATTTTGATGTGGTTCTGCTAGACAATATTTATTCTATTGTATATCCCAAGTTTCTTCCCTTCTAGGTATGAAAATTTCTTTTATGTAGTTCTCTAATATTTCTTCTCTATAATGCCATAGGTCTGATCAAAATTGAATGTGCCAAGTGGAATTTATGGTAACTTCCCCACAACTTCCCGCTTTTTGGAATTTCCAGGAGATCTCACTTGTATAGTGTGACCCACACAAAATAATTGATATAAAATTCAGAAACGCATACCAGAAATACTACGGACTGTCTGCGATCCAATGAAACCAGTCCCACTCAATTTGGATACTCTAGAAAGAAGTTATGATTGTTTTACCCAGAACACCTTTTTGAGACTAGTCAGATACCCTATCTTACACAGGGTGTATCTACAAATTTAAGATGACCCAGAAGATGAAATTTTTACCACATATACCTTACTAATTTTTTTGAATATCCTCCAGAGTTCAAGGTATGAAACATTACAGAAATTTTTTTATAGTGAAAATTCCGCAATGACTCAGTTCCGGATGATTCGAGAACCCTATCTTGTATAGACTGTATCTCCAAAATTATAAGGCCTCAAGAGATGAAATGTTAATGCAATGTACCTTGATCCATCTACTAAAAATCCTCCAAGACGTTCCTTCTAAAACATTGTAGAAAACAATTTATAGCGAAAATTCCAAGGTGTCTCATATGTAGCAGCGAAACCCCAAGACCTTGAGCTCTGATACCATATGTTAAGAACCAAATATCAATATAGCATAGAAAAACCTCAGAAAAAGTACTCAACACCTTGAAAACGAGATAATTTCAGATAATAAGCCTCTTCGAGGGGGAAACCTCATTTTACCGCACTTAAATGTTCAAGTACAAGATGATTCCAAATGAAAATGTCTCCTTGGTATATATAGGAGACTAGGCGGTATAATTACAACTAATGGAATAAAGACAACATAAATAAAATAACATTACTAATCCAATATGAATCAATTAAGGTGTAATGAGCCAATATTAGGGCTTAACAACAATAGTTCCATCTCAACATCAAGTATAAAACATGGAGCACAAATCATGTCGTTGACTGCCTCATTCGCCCTCTCATTACTGCACTCACCACTGCTCCATTCTTGTGGGCATGAGGCATCTGAATGCCCCCAAATTTATCAATGTGACCTTGACTTCTCCACCACCTATAATATATTAGGTATAAGAGAGAATGTCACCGATTTTCACATCCAAGATGGATTGGTATGCCATCTGGTCCACCTCTGTGTAACCACAAGCGAGCATGCGAAGATTGTTTGGGAGACTCACTACAGTCGGATGGTAGGACATTTTTGCATGGAGAAAAATGTATCTGTTCTACATAAACAATTTTATTGGCCAAAACTTCTATAAGAAGTCAATAAGTGTATCATATATTTCACTTCTTGTGCCATTTCCAAGCCATCCATCAAGAAGCAAGGATTATACACCACTCTTCCTACTCCCGATAGGCCCTGGGAATCCATCTCAATGGATTACATGTCTGGCCTTTTGTCCACCAAGCATGAAAATGATTGTGTATTTTTGGTGGTTGATTGGTTTTCGAAGATAGCCATTATCACAACCTGAAAGAAGAGAATCATAGCGGCATATACTACCAAGCTCTTCTTCGAACAGGTGTGGGTCCATTTTGGGATACTATAGACCATCACCTCATATCGGGACAACATGTTCCTCATCACATTTTGGTCGAGTCTCTCGTCACTGTTGGACACCAAGCTCACTAAATCCATTTCTTTACACCCCCAAACTGATGGACGTACGTAGGTCATCAATCATATGATTGTGCACATCTTGAGCATGTACAAATATAAGCATATGTTTACATAGCACAAGAGTCTTCCCTATGTTTATAATAGCTACAACAAGACTCTCCACATCTCCATCATCCATAGCCCATTTCAGGTGGGGTTGGGATTCCAACCCTTGGGTCCCATTGATGTTGCATTACCTCTTGCAACCACACAAGAAGAATATTACCATGTTTATTTTGAGGCCAACAAAGACACCATATTCATTGAGCAGAGTCAGCACATCCGCCAACATGTCCATGAGATTTTGTAGAAAGTCAATGCTAAGTACAAGCAACGCCATGATCAACATTGGGTACCACACCAGTTTTAGGTGGGAGACAAGGTCTGGTTACATTTGCAGAAAGAGTGCCTTACAAGGCCCCATCAAAAGCTCTACCCCCTTCACTATGGGCCTTACACTATCACCAAGGTTCTGGGTAGAAATTGTTTTGAGCTCAACACTCCACCCTTTCTTGGTTTGCACCCACTGTTAAATGTGGACCTCCTTTGGCCATATTTTCTACCATTATTGGACACCTCAGAGATCGCAGAACAGTTGAAACCAATAAATCTCAACCTTGACTGCATGGAACATGAATCCACTGATTAGATAGTGGACACAGAGGTCAAGGGAACTCGCCAGTAGAGGATCCATCTTTATCGAGTTGTCAAGGTAGGAAAGCTCCTAACCAAGGAAAGTGGCTCACCCAAGGCCAAATTCAATAGAATTTTACTCACCTAATGGGGGCACTTAATGTAATGGAGACCATTTCTTCCTAAGGGGGGAGGACTGATCCAGGTGGATATTGGTGGCCACCCATATATTCCAACTTTCTCCTCTTGACAGTTTTTAGTTCAACATGTTATTTTGTACTTCTTTGTAATTGTGGGTTATACACTCTCTGTATTATATAAATACTTACACATATTCCATGTGGATATTGGTGGTCTCCCACCTAATCCAACTGGCTTATTTTGGAAGTTTTCATGTCAATACATCTTTCTATACTTTCAGGGTCGTTTTGGGGCCCTAAATAGTGTTTGTTTGGCTTTCCATAGTCAAATTGTAGACAGATTCAGATTTTGATAGCATAATGTGTCGTTCTTGAAAATATATTTCCAATGGGCTATCACGCACATAAAACAGAGGTCGTATGAAAAATTTATGACCCTGGTAAGTTGTGGTACCAACTTAGCCATCGGAGCCCACATGACTCTTGGCATTTCATCTCATAGGGTTAGGTTTTTGGATTTATAGGGTTTTGGAATTTATTGGATTTTATTTATTCAAAAGAATTTATTGTTCACTCGAAATCTGTTCGTGTTCTTTTTATCTGTGTTATTATATCCAGTCTATTATTCTTTTTGTTCCAATAATAAATATGGATCATCCACTCAATCCTGTCATAAAATTTGTCAAAATTAATCTTGAGGAAGAGAACTGTCATTTAGTAATGAGATTGTCCAAGATGAATTGACCCTAAATAAAAAAAATTAGTTTATATCTTACAATTTGTTTAGGTAATAACTTCGATTCTATTAGTTAGAGCATTAGCTTGAACCTTATTTTATACATTTATAGCATGATTGGTCTCCATCCACCACCTATCGTGGCCTGCTTTGCCCCCTCTCAAAATAGCTTGTTTAAACTTACATCACCTACTCACCCACATTGTTCACACTTACAAATTATTTGCACATTTTAGCAATTTGGCTCCAATATTAGGACATATTTTTATAAAACTAACAATGAATGTTAAAATTTAAATTCATAGCCCAAAGGGGTTGGATTCGATGGTGGAAAGAAAGGAGTTTTTCACCGTTGGGAAAGGTTCAATTCCCATGAGGGCCTAACCTGAAGCCATGGGGGTACCTTGAGGTGGTGGTCGAACGTGTGGTTGCACCCAAAGATATTATATTAAATGATATCATGACCCATGCACACATAAGTGGATCAAAGCCCACCCCCATGTCCTTCAATTTATTTTTCCCTGAGGTGTAGGATAGTCGGTGACGAAGTGTGCTATTAAGGCACTCTGTGATGTTAAAGTCACCGGTTTGAAACTTGCATGGATAAAGAATCTATCCATGTTAAGAATTGGTGTGTCTTAGGCTGGGTGCAATCCCCAGGTGATTTTGATGGCTTAGATGCCCCTAATTCATAGTTTCTTAGCCACAGGTTAGTCCCACATGTCACGGACAAACTAAAAAACAAACAAAAAAATTCAATTCATAAAAAGAAGATCTGAACTCAATGATTCAACCTAAAACTAAAACTTAAAATATTATTAAATACCAGTAATACCTTCATATGTTCTAAAAATAAAACCGTAGAAGTATAAATCAAGAGTAGAGACACATCATATCTAAATTTAATATCAATCCAAGTCATGCATTGTAGAACTGAAAAATACTAATTCTGAAAATAAAAACCAGCTAACTTGAAGTATGTAACAATGATCACATAAATTCTCATTAACCTCAAAAGAATGATTACAATAATACAAAACAAGTGAGAAACAGTCTTAGAAGGTAGGTTATCTAAATGGGTGTGTTTTCTCAAGTCAACTTGTTCGATAACCAACCATGTGCTCATCACAAGAAACCAAGTGGCAAAAGAAGACAAGCAATAGATAAAGAAGATAACAAAAGACACTCTTAACTCTCCTAGACTAACACACTGGCTCTATTAGGAACTCTTCCCCAGATGAGTGTCTCACTGAAGTTTCATTGACATGCATCAAGTGAATGGGGGTAAATTTGAATTTTCCTCTTTAGATAAGGCACACTTGTGCAGGAGTGAGGTGCACCAGTGGAGTGTATTTTCCCCTAATTAATTCCCCCAATTCATTATTAAATTCCAATAACTCACTAATGACTAATGACTAATCACTAGTCAAACAATGAAATGAATTCTAAAAATAGATCTACTAAACATAGAGAGTCTAAAAGCAAAGAGTCCCAAAAAATATGAAAATAAAATATTCCATCAACGGTCTACAAATAGATTCTCCTAAAACATTGGAAACCCTAATGTTTAGGAGATGAAGGAAAACATCAGGGGAACAAGATTAGAGAAATGAAAACTAACCCTCCCTCTCTATCAAGAACATGTTTTCCACCAAACCAAGCTTGTCTCTTAGCTTCTTGAACTTTCTCTTTGCTTGGGGCTTCGTCAAAATATTGACCACTTGTGAGTCTATAGCAATGTAATACATAATGAATTCTCTCCTCCATACTCTATCTCTTAAAACATGATATTAGATCTCAATGTGATTTAATTGATCATGGAAGATTGGATTCTCGGAGAGCTTAATGCATCTCTAATTATCACAATGAATAATAGTGTGCTACAGTGTCCCAATGATCAACTTTGCTACCAACTTTTGAAGCCAAATTGCTTCACAACTATATGGATTTGTTGCAATATACTCCACGTCTTCTTAATTGAGGGAAATTTTCCTTTGTTTTGGGTCTGTCCATGTACATGGTCAGGGCCAAAATTTTATCAAGGAATACATAAAATTATACAGATAAACTAATCATTAGAAACACTAATAAACTATATAGTGGTAAAATCAATAATTAGAAACACTAATAAACTATATAAAGGTAAACTCATTAATTAGAAACACTAGTAAACTATATAACCAATCTCTATTTGTCGGATCAAACCAAACACCTTTACCAATATCTTTATACACATGTACCCGTATCTCTATGTTTTAGAGGAAAAATATGAGAGGCCTAGTTAGAGAGGTTAGATTTTATCAGAGACCTATACCACCAGTATCCATATGTTTTATTTGACCAACCCAACTACTGGAATCAATATGTTATGTTAGGCTGGTAGAAATATGTTATGTTATGTTATACCTAGCTGGTTAGATATCTATGCATTATAATATAAGATGAGAGAGGCTCAAAACCCCACCAAAGAAAGGAAATAATAACCAACTTATGACCAACTTTCCTTGCACACTTTGCAACCAATACGGCCATTACACCTATCAATGCCCTAAAATCACCTAATTTAACAGGTTGAAGAACTTAGACGATGGTTCGAGTACTAATCACCCAAAAGGGAATAAAACTACCAAAAAGGGACACATTGGTTCTTAACAGCCATTAATACTGTGAAACCCCTTCCCCTAACAAGGAGTAGTAGCTAACCAATAGGAGACCCCATTCTCCTCTCATCCATCTAGGTTTTCTCAACTAGGAGATCCATACTTCTAGAACATATACATGAACTAAAAAGTATAGGGTATTTATTCAGGTTCAACAAATTATTGCTTACCTAAAAGGGTTTTCCTCTTCTCAGAGAGATGTGGGATAGAGACAAGTGCAAGTATACCCCCTATTGGTACAAAATACCTTGATTCCCCAGATAAGAAAGGAAATTTTTTCAGTTCGATACGTCCATTTAATATATAGGTTCATTATAAACTTGGTGGTCTTGGAGACCGGGACTCTACCGGGTCTTAGGATACTACCCCACATTATGAACCTCACCCCACCGATGATCAACCCAGAGTAAGTGCATATCTCCCCTCCTGAGCTCTCACAAAGTCGGTCTCCCCTTCCATCTTTGGACTAGACTAGTGATCCCCAAACTGAGTGATATTACTCAACCTTGACCATATCGATTGAAAAAAAGGTAACTCTATTACTACTCGAGACATAGTTTCTCATATTGAGAAACTAGATGGATGAAGACCCGATCACTACTAAGATTATGAATATTGTTGGGAAACCCAAGCTACCATACCAATATGTCAGAACTGGACCATGGAAACAATATTGATTGTTGTGTTCGACTCATTTCTCCATCGATCTGCTAATGCTGGGGGTTGGGATTTTTAGTTCTAAAATCAATAGGCTCGGTTGACTCAATCGATGATGGGGAAACAATATGTCCCTCCCACCTAATATTGTCCTTCCTTCTATTACAAAACTATCCAATCAATCACCTTGCTCCTAAATCCTTCATGGTTTCCACCTGTAGGGATTGGATGCATGGCATCAGTGGAATGATTAGTATTTTCGATTGGTGGGTGATAGAAAATGTATGTATGGAAAGTCACTCAATACATTCCTTCCCTCCAAACAGTCCACCAAAATACATACAAATTGTATTCCACTGGTTGATGAGTAGATCCAACTAATGTCTATGGCCCCAGGGATCTTGTTTCTGGTTGTTTCTACCTTCCTCCCCGTTTCGTTCTTAAATGAAGGAAGATATGTGCATACCATACATAATATCTATCCTCAATTATGGAATAAGAGACAAGATCCATCTGGACTATCTATGATCCTTTCCATATCAGTGCATGTATCTATCTATAAGTAGTGCAAGCATACAAATACATAATGTGGTGTGGTCTGGTGCAATAGATAGAGGTGTCTTCGAGTCGAGCCCATGTAGCAAGCAGTTTCAACCCACACAAGAAGTAAGTGTGTTGTATCTACCATTTCAAGAAAACATAAACATATTGTGTGTGTGTTTGGTGTTAGAATCTCAATTCATTGAATTTATGGTACATGGACAGGCCTGAATTCGACCTTGTTCATGTACATGGACAGGACTAAAATCGGGCCTATGAATTTGTATATTGTATTTATAAATCAATGTTAATAAACATTATACTTACTTTACATAGTGAAAATAACTCATTTAACTCTTCTTGTTTGTCATATTGCACCACCCTTTCTACTCTTTTAATAAATATTAATAAACATTATCATTACTTCATAGTGAAAATTGTTGACTTAACTCTTCTTGTCTGTCATATTTCACCACCCTTCCTACACATACACATCCAAGTAGATACATTGGTATAGGTCAAAAAGGTGTTGATCATGTTGAAATAGCCAATTTCTATTCATTAAAAAAATTATGAGCATTCATTTCATAAGAATCATGTTAGCTAATAAGAATTTGGGCCTGTCCACGTACATGGATAGACCAGTTACATTTTTAAGGAAAACAATTTAATTAAATTTTATTTGATTAATAACACGATATTTATTTCATTAATTACATGTGATAGGTTGATCAAGTTTGAATTCACTAGTTGTAAGTCCACAAGGACCATGCTTTTGTCTTTGTTTTAAACATTTCATAGAATCTTAGAAGTAGGACATAGTTCAATTTTGTTGAAGTATTTAGGACTGATAAGGGAAAACAACTCAAAGCATTTAACGAATTTTTATTTATTAGATAATATATGTGAGAATAGATAGTGTTTTTACTACAAATATTTCTAGGCATGCTTTACATGAGTATATTTTTTTATGCCTTATATCAAATACAAAATATATCTTTCATTTTTTTTCTTGATATAGATATTTTTTCTCTTTGGAAAAAGAATGTTGGATTTAAACATTTTTACTTAGATTTGAACTCTAACCATAGATCGGAAATATAAATATCCCACCTTTGATTTGGGGGAAACTTGGCCTTAGACTTGATAACTTGGAACTTCTAAATAAGTTCTTGAATATGCATGTCCCTCTAGAAAAATTCATGAGCTAAATTTCATATGGCTCATCCGAGTTGCAATCTTCTATTTGAGTTAATGCATGTCTACAAAATCGCTAAAATCCCCTCTAAATTTTTTACCAATACATCTTTCTCCGGAAGTATGAGCTACCCCTTCTAGATGCTAGAGTGTCAAATTCAAATTATCCTCTTGGTTGTACATGTGTTACACCTTGAACATGAACTTAACTAGGCAACTTCACCACCAAAATTGTGTTGTAATATATTCATCTAAAGATTGTAAGTGGGTCTCTAGGATTTTCATGGTGGTGGAAACAATTGTGCCCTAGAGGTGTGTGTCCCTTTGTTCTGAAGGGTTTATATCACCCTCTTCATCTTGAAATATTGTGTTGAGGTACAAGGATTCAAGTTCCCTAACTTATTTTCCCTACAAAAAATACTTCATTTCATTTATGAAATCTTCATCTAGCTATTCCTTAGTCACATAAGATTTGGATCTAGTCCTCAACCGCTTTTGTAGTTTCTTAAAATATACTGAGAATGAAAACATAGGAAGGGTGAAACGTGGTTGAGCTCTCAAACCCAATTGCATTGGACCCGTAATCAAAGGTGTAGCCATTGTTGCAATTGAAATGGATGTTGGTTGTGGAGCCTCATTATCTTCCTGATTCATAGGTATTTTATTTTAGATGTGTTTATACCCCATGAATATTGTACACCCCTCCAAGAGGGGGGGTTGCAGGGGGGGATTGCCTCGGACCCACTCCCGAAGGAAAACGTTCATTGTAAATGTATAAATTAATTTCATAGTCAATCTTGACCATTCATAATTAAGTTACAGATCGGACGATAGAAGTTATGTTCGAGTTTTGTTCCCTAGAAGGAAATCCTCTTTTATTAAGGAATTATATTGTGGTTGTGTGTGTGTGTGATTATTGTATTATGAGAGAGGATATTATGAGATAAATAATAGGAAGTTACAATGAGTGTGGTGTAGGTTGTATCCCTTCATTTTGTTGGATAATAAAAAGGAAGGACCTGGCAATTTCTTTGATGGACATAGCCCACACCAGGTGAAACACATATATCCATCTCTCTATTGTATTTTGTATCTTATATGTTTTATTTACAAGTTTTTCTTATCTTATTTCTCCACGATCCTATTTTTATAACAACTGGTATCAGAGTGAAAGGTAACTTTCAGGAAAAGAGGTTTCATGGTTCAAGTGGGAGAAATGGCAGAAGATGGAAAGCTTAGGGTCAAGAAATTTAACAGCCAAAACTACCAGTTACCAAAGAGGCAGATGGAAGATTATTTATATCAAAAGGATCTATTCCTACCATTGGAAAGAATAGAAAAGAAGATAATGACCATGAAGAATGAAGAATGGGAGGTTCTTGATAGAAAGGCACTAGGAACAATATGGCTGAGCCTGGCAGCGTCAGTGGATTTCAATATTTCAAAAGAAAATACAACGAAGGAGTTGATGGATGCATTGGCTAAACTGTATGAAAAAACCCTCGACATCCAATAAGGTATTTCTAATTAAGTGATTATTTAATATGAATATGTCAGAAGGTGGGTCGATTGCAGATCATTTAAATGAATTTAATATGGTTACTAATCAACTAAGTTTTGTAAAAGTGGACTTTGATGATGAGATCAGGGCTCTTCTAATCTTTTTCTCATTCCCAGAAATTTGGAGTAGCTTGATCATGGTTGTAAGTATCTCTGTCTTTGATTCAAACAGTCTAAAATTTGATGATGTTGTTGATGTTATCCTTAGTGAGTAAATGCGACGGAAAAGAACAGGCGATACATCAGGTAATGCATTGACTATGGAGAACATGGGGGGACAAAAGGAAAGAGGAATAGGAAGGGAATATCCAAATCTAGAATGGGAAAGATAGAGTGTTGGAATTGTCCGAAGAAAGGATATCTGAAGAAAGACTGCAGATCTCCAAAGAAAAAAAGAGATGGACAACATGAGAAAAATCATGAATCAAATGTCATAGGTGATGTGTTACAAGATGCTTTGATTCTTTCTCTAGATAATATTTCTAAGTCTTGGGTAATAGATTCATGGAAACATTTTCTAGATTATGTTCAAGGTGATTTTGGACAGATTCATTTGGGTGATGATGCACCATGCAAAATTGTTGGAATGGGTAAGGTCCAAATAAAGAAAAAGAATGGAAACCAATGGTTTTTGAAAGAGGTAAGACATGTTCCAATTCTAAGGAAAAATCTAATTTAAATAGGGGAGTTGGAAAGTGAAGGTTGTATATCTTTATTTACAGATAAGGCGTGGAAGTTCGCCAAAGGATCACTGGTGATAGAGAAAGGAGAGAAGGTACGTACATTGTATTTATGTATTGGTAATACTGACTCTTCTATCTCTTTAGCTTATACAGAAGTGGATACAGAACTGTGGCATCATAGGCTTGGACACATGAGTGAGAAGGGGATGTTGATTCTTCGCAAAATAAATTTGTTTCCAGATATTAAACAAATTTATTTGGATTTTTGTGAGCACTGTGTTTATGGAAAATAAAAGAGAATCATATTTCTTAGAGTTGGAAAGGTAAAGAAGAATGAAAAGTTAGATCTTGTGCATAGTCATAGTATTGGGACTGGTTCAGGTATCATATCTTGGTGGCTCTCGTTATTATGTTACTTTTATTGATGATGCAACTAGAAAAAATTGGGTTTATTGCATTCGACAAAAATATGATTTTTTTTATACTTTTAAGAAATGGAAAGCTTTGGTTGAGAATGAGACAGGAAAAAGGTTGAAGTGTTTCAGATCAGACAATGGAGGTGAATATTGCAGCAAGGTGTTTGATGATTATTGTTCATATGATTGGATTCGTACAGAGAATACAATTCCAGGAACACCACAAGAAAATGGTGTGTCAGAAATGATGAACAGGACCATCATGGAGCATGCAAGGAGTATGAGATTGCATGCATGGTTTCCCTTACAATTTTAGGCAGATTTTGTAGATATTATTGTTTACTTGATAAACAAAGGACCCTCAAGTTCTTTGGATGGCGACATTCCAGAGGAGGCACGGACAGGTGAAAAGGTAAACTATTCATTTCTGAATACTTTTGGTTGTAAAGCATTTGTCCATATTGATAAAGAAAATAGAACAAAGCTTGAAGCAAAATCCAAGAAGTGTACCTTTATTGGATATGGTGTTAATGATTTTGGTTATCGCTTATGGGATTGTGAAAATCACAAAATCATTAGGAGTAGATATGTCATATTCAATGAGAAAGTCATGTATAAAGATTAGGGAAGGAAATGGGAAGAAGAAAAACCAGAATATATAGTTCTTGATGAGATCACTGAAAAAAAAATCCAAAGGTACCAAAAAATAAAAAAATGTACAAAAACAAGAGCAGCATGTACCTCAAACGCCTACAGGTGTTGTTAGAAGATCTACCAGGTTAAGTAGACCCCCTGAGAAATACTCTCCTTCATTGTATTGTTTATTGTTGAATGATTTTGGTGAACCAAAAAGTTATGAAGAGGAAATGCAGGTAGACACTAAAAGGAAGTGGGAGAAAGGCATGAAAGAGGAAATGGATTCCCTAGTAAATAACTAGACTTGGGACCTGGTTCATCTTCCTACAAGAAAAATATCATTACAGAATAAATGGGTTTATAGGTTGAAGGAAGAAGATGGAGGCAAAAATAGGTACAAGGCTAGACTTGTTATAAAGGGGTTTGCACAAAAGAAAGTTATATATTTTGATGAAATATTTTCTCCTCTTTTTAATATGAATTCAATTAGGACTATTTTAAGTCTTGTGGTAGTATAATATTTTCATCTTGAACAGTTAGATGTAAAAGAATTTGTTCTCCATGGGGATTTGGAGGAAGATATTTATATGCAGTAGCCACATGGGTATGAGGTCAAAGGAAAGGATAATTTGGTATGCAGGTTTGAAGAAGAGATTGTATGGCCTAAAGCAAGCTCCAAGGCAGTGGTATTTGAATATTGATAGGTTTATGACAGAACATGGTTATAGTATATGTCATTCTAATCACTGTATTTATTTTAAAAGACTAGAAAATGGAAGCTATATTATATTGATATTGTATGTAGATGACATGCTTGTTGCAGATTCTAATATGCAGGATATAAATGTTCTCAAGAATAAATTAACTAATTCATTTTTTATGAAGGATTTGGGTGCTGCAAAGAATATACTTGGTATGAGAATAACAAGAGACAACAAAAATCACAATTTGACATTGTCTCAGGGTGAGTACATAGAGAAGGTGTTGGAGAGGTTTAGAACGCAAAATGAAAAACAGTTAGTAAAACTTTGTCCATCCATTTAAAATTAACTACGAAAATATGTCCCAAGACATAGGAGGAGATAGAATACATGTCCAAGGTTCCTTATTCATCAATAGTTGGCAGCTTCATGTATGTGATGGTTTGCACAAGACCAGATATTACACATGAAGTGGGAGTTGTGAGGAGGTATATGAACAATCCAGGTCAATAACATTGGGAGGTAGTAAGGTGGATTCTCAGGTATTTGAGAGGTATTGTTACTCCTGCATTATGTTTTTAAGGTTCAAACATTGTTCTACAAGGATATGTTGTTTCAAATATGGTAGGTGATAAAGATAGTAGGAGAAGCGCCACAGGGTATGCTTTAACTGTAGGTGGAACAACAGTAAGTTGGATTTCAAAAATACAAAAGGTTGTTGCACTTTCAACAACAGAAGAAAAGTAAGTTATTGCTATAGAGGCTAGTAAATAAAGGATTTAGTTACAGAGGTTTATGGAGGAATTGCGAAAGAAGCATGAGAATAGCAGGTTGTACTATGAAAGTGAGAGTGTCATTCATATTGAAAAGAACTTAGCCTTCCATTCGAATACTAAACATATACAACTCAGGTACCATTTCATACGATCCATCTTGGAATATAGACATTTGAAGTTGGAAAAGATACATACTAGTCAAAATCCCGCAGACATGTTAACAAAGGGAGTAACCAAGGAGAAACTGAGTTCCTGTTCAGTTTCAGTTGGCCTTCAAGCATGAAGGTGAATATGATAAATTTTCCAGGTCCAAGGTGGATCATAGTCCATCAGGTACATCAACAGTGGAGTTGTTGTGATTAGTCTACAATTGGGAGATTGTTGGTTGTGGAGCCTGATTATCTTCTTGATTCATATTTCTTTGTTTTCAGCCATTTTTATACCTCATGATGGTTGTACACCCCTCCATGTGGGGGGAGTGGGTTCAAGGGGGATTTCACCCCCTGTGGGGTCAAAGGGCTAGCGGGCCCCCGACGAGGGTTCGGGGGCAGCGTCCCTCAATGGGGGTTTGAGGGTGAAGCCCCCGAAGGAAAATTTTCCTTGTAAATGTATATTGTAATTTCATAGTAAATCTTGACCATTCATCATTAAGTCATAGATCTGAAAATAGAAGTTATGTTATGGTTTTTTTTCCTAGAAGGAAGCCCTCTTTTATGAGGGAATTGTATTGTGGTTGTGTGTGTGTGTGTGTGATTATTTTATTTTGAGAGAGGAGATTGTGAAAGAAAGAAGAGGAAGTTATAGCAGGTGTGTTGTAGGTTGTATCCCTTCATTTTGTTGGATAATAAAAATGAAGGACATGGAAATTTCTCTGGTGGATGTAGCCCACACTAGGTGAACCACGTATATCTATGTCTCTATTGTATTGTGTATATTATATTTTTTATTTCCACATTTGTATTATTTTATTTCTCTGTGATCTTGTTTTTATAACAATGGATTGCACCTATGAATCTAAGTAATGGAGGAAGACTCTCTAAAAGGGAAATCCCCTATCAATTTTTAAAGAGGGAAAAAGACCCTAATAAAACCCTAAATAAAGACTTTCTACCATGATTTCACGAGAAGTTGTACCATGGTTTCACTACCTCCACACCTCCAAATGACCATATGTCCATTTCATTGAATCTGTCATTGTCTTATGACTATTTCTCTATCTCTGATTCACTCTCTCCATAATTAAGAGTGAAAGGGTGACAAAAAAATAGTGATAAGACAATGATCGATTGAATGAAAGGGATATATGACCTTTTGGAGGTGTGAATGTAGTGAAATCACATTACAACTTTTGGGAGGGTAGGAAAGATATTTCCCCTTTTTCATTGGACCTCCTAGTGATCTCATCTTGAAGAAACATTTTTCACTTATATGAGGGTGGGGGGAGATATTCAGTAAAATATACCCTCTTATGTTTTACTCATTATTCCCCCTACCCCCACTCTCACCTTCATACCCTCATATATGAGGATGCGGGTGAGGGGAGATAATGAACATATTATGTTATACTATGATGGTGCATGTGGTGGAAGATAACGAGTAAAAAATATTATTTTTTACACATTATTTCCCTCCATCCCTAGTCTCATACCATATTTTACTGATTATTACCCCCACCCCCACCCTCACCCTCATATGAGGATACGAGGGTGGAGGTGGGGGAGAATATTGAGTAACATTCATTGTATGGTAGATACAAATCTTAATGAGTTGTCTCTAGAAAGGGAAAAAAAATAGTTTCTAATCATTCCTTTGCATGAAAATTAATTTGTAGGCAATCTTGAACCACCTACATAAGAGAAACCATCCCAAATTGAAATACACTCATGTAGAAGAGAAACCATCCATTGCTTGAAATTATATTAGAGAATGAAAGAGAAATTATTATTGGAATGCGAAATCATGAAAGGACAAGTTGTAACCATGAGAATGCAAGTGAATCCTTTCATGATTCCATGATTCTTTTTGTCCATTGTCCATTCAAGTTTGAGTATCTTAGTGTCTTGTATATTAATTATTGGTTTAGGTCTCTTATCAAACTAGTGAGAGGATTGATTGTTTAGAAAGCGTTAACGATGTCATTTCAATTGGTAAGGTTGTGGACCGTTTCGAAAATTGGAAATGGAAGGAAGGTGAGATTAGGTTCAGGCCTATAGCTAGGAATGGGTGACTATTTTCTTCTTTTTTATCCTCTCAAAAAATTCCTTCATGAAGCAGGTCTTTTTTCCTAACAAACACTGAAGCCCAAAGTCCACAAGGTAAAGGGTGATCAATTTGGAAAAATAGTATCGATCTCAACTTGTCTATGGTTGCACCATATATGTTTTCTTGCCTCAAACTATATCTTGTTAAATGGTGAGGAAGAAGACTCTCTTTGTTGGTCAAACAATTCTAGGATTGGAGAGTACACATAAAAGTTAGGTGGATGTAGTGTTGGAGGCCACATTCTCTAGTGAAAAGTGTTGGTGGTGGGGCTCTCTCTGGAAGCTTCAGGAATGTCTAAAGAGAAAAATATATCTTTGGATTGTTCTTAATAATAAATTTCTCACGTGGGAGAATGGTTTAAAACAAGGTTGGATAAGCCTGATCTTTTGCATGCTTTGCAAATCTAGTGAAGACTCCTTCTCTCACCTCTTCATGTGCTTCCCATACACAAAAAAAAGTTCTTTCTTTGGTGTTTAAGAAATTCCAAGCCCATGTTAATTGGATTCACAAGGATCTCAATGATAGTTTTTGAACTTGGTTGAATGATAAGAAGGTACAACAATTTCAAGCATTCCCATTCTCTTTGGTAAATAGTATATGGTGGGCTTGAAAAAGTTTATATTTAAAATATATTCATTCCTCCTGAGATTTGTGTAACTCTTCTCATCAATATTTCGAAGGAATTTATTGTTAAGAAGAAAAAAAAATTGTGTGTTCATGTCATGTTGAATCTTTTCAAATCTATTTCTTAGGGATATTTCAACGGAGCAAGCCAGGGGCATCCACCTCATTGTGGGGTTGGAGCCATCCTCTTCTTAAATCAAAGCCATTGTTTTCATTTTTTGTTATGCTCCTAGTAGAGGCTCAAACAATCGAGCAGAATTCATAGCTCTTAGAACCTTGCTTACTGTAGCTCATGAGAAAGGGATAACAAAGCTTTAGATTATGGGAGATTCCAAACTAGTCATAAATTAAGCCTGCGAGAAGAAAAAAGTGGAGAATTTATATATAATTTTAATAATAATAAATTTTAAATTATATATAATTTTAATAATAATAATATTCTAATTTTAAGATTAAAATCAATCCATATATTAAATTAATGTATGAAACTTTTCACACAATAATTAATAATTAAATGTATTTGATATATAAAACAATTAAAACTATTAAACATATATTAAACCATTTTATAAAAATAAAATAAAATAAAATAATCAATAACAAATACCTCACATACTTTTGACACCCAATCGGAACAGAAATAAGTAGGCGAAAATTCTAATTATGTTACGTTGTATGATTGCTTTTTCTTGGCCTCGATCGTATTAGATCATTCAAGTCTGTCTTTTATAATAAATTTGATATGGATGCCATCGAGTCGCCCTTAAAGTCACCAATCGCAAGTCTTTTCATGGAAGAAAATAGTCAATTTTCATCCATCACACACCTACCGATATCTACACCACAGCACGCGGGGAAGACTCGAGTTATGTTAAGTGTGTTTGATGGTTGTTTCTTCGTCTCTCTCTAAATGATCTTATCCCCATTCAAAGAATAAATTTGATTTCAATGGCATCCAGTTGTTGAAAGATTCTAATTATGTTATGTTAGGTTGTTACGTTGTCCACATTCAAGCTTGTATTTTACAATGATTTCAATGGCATCCAGTTGTTGAAAGATTCTAATTATGTTATGTTAGGTTGTTACGTTGTCTACATTCAAGCTTGTATTTTACAATGATTTTGATCCGAATGCTATCGAGTCCATTGGAAAGTCATTAATCATGATAAGATGACATAACATCTATTCCATCATGTGTCAATATTTAAAGTTTATTAAGATGTACATACTACACCAAACACATAAGATTTGAGTGATGTTACGTGTTTTCAATGACATCTATTTGTCTCGAGAGATGTTACGTGTTTTCAATGACATCTATTTGTCTCGAGAGATGTTACCTTGTATGAATGTTGATCGTGTTCACATTCAATAGTGTGAATCATTAGGTCCACTCAAGTTGTACATAAAAATTGAGCATTTTTCAACTCTTTGAAGAAGTTCAAACATATTCTAGAAAGATCATTCAAAATAGGTTCTTCAAAATAAATATAAATTTTGAGATCACTTGTGATTTATGATGGATAACAAATATTATAAAATGAAAAATGATGTGTCAAATCTTCAATAACCCATCAATGTTCCCACTTTCAATGCTTGGTTTGTCAAAGAAAATTGGTTCATCACACAATATTTGCCTTTGGCATCTAAAGACAAAAATAATTTCCATTCTAGTTCACTCTTATATTTTCCTTGATAAGGTGTACTCTTCCATGGTCTACCCTTTCAAAGCATTAAATCCATCACATAGCTCACACCTATATAAATATCCTACCATTTTATTAGTGTATGCATCATTTTATGTGTCACTTAATGAAAGCTCCCCAAAGAACCTTAGGCATTTTATGTTTGTGAATCCCCACTTGAACTCATGTGCTATGAGCATTGTCAATTCATGTCAATATAAGAGTCAACATCACATTTAATTTGCATACCTTATGTTTTTTAATCCCACACTCACCATAATTCCATTTTCTTTGTTATCTTTGCCTCTGCCACTCCCCCAATACCATTTCCTTTGCTTTGCCTTCTCTCTTGGCACTATAAAAACCCAAAACAATTAGCCATAGGTTCTAGAGGTAAATTGTAATGACATTGTTATCTTATCATTGAGATCAATTACAAATGAGTTGTTCAATGTCAATTTGAAGAGAAAAAAATAAGCATTGAGCAAGCCCACTTAAATCAAGTCTATTTTCTTATGTTCACACATTTCATCTCTTAATTGTATCTAATATGATTATTATTTCATCACATTGACATGTCTCTCAACCACTTATTGTGTAATTTAATGCATCCCCACTAATAAAATAGATTATGGAAACAAAACAGATGATTAAGAATTGAATGTAACTCTCTCAAGAATCCACAATCTTTTTAAAAATTTGGTCAAACTAATCATAAAGATAATGCAATTTTTTTCTTTATTTCACATAAAACTATTTAATGATTATGTTTTGGGATTAAAAACTCTATTGAGCTTGGTGAAATTTTCTAACTTGTATCTTATTGATTAAATTTTGATGTGAACTTGCACAAAATGAACCTTGTCAACATCACAAAACCTAAAATTGAGATTACAACAATGAGAATAGTGATTTTGTTCATTCAATTTATAGCATCATCAAATCTTCACTCCTTCATTTTTTGAAATGATAATCCTTATTTTCCCGATTTAATGCATCTTTATCTATCACACTCTTTCACGTTCTAGGTATTGTTTCTAGAAAAAATGGCATCAATGTGATAATACTTTGCAAATATTTTGAAAATGCACCATAGTTATCTTTCCCCTTGCCTCATCCCAAGCCCTGGATCAATGAGACGTATCATTTTTAGCATTAATGTTGGGAACGAGATTTTTGAACTTGGGTGGGATTCTTAAGAAAGATAGGGAGAAGGTAACATAATTTTAATTACTATAAGACTTATGCATTGGGGATTATCCTCTAATGTCCCACTCTTTAATGCATTTCTTTTTTAATAGAAAGATAAAGTGAATAATCAATATCCTTAATAAAAATAGTTTTGTGTTTCGATGGATGTTGGGAAGATTAAATCATAAACATCTTAGCCTAAATAATAAGCAATGGATACAATCATGCTAAATTGTTATGTTCTTCATTTCTTTTATATAACTTTGATAGAATTATGATTTTTCAATAAAGGCATGAAGATCTATAACAATTTCATATTTTCTAATGAGATTCATAATGAACATGACTCCCATGGTATGCTCAAAATATGAATATAAGATGTAGTTCTCATGCATTGTATCGATATATATTACATCCACTCTTATATGGGTGTTTGCAAATTGTTTGATTATGTGATTGTGTCTAAAGTTTTATATTGTCATTTTTAACACTTTGAGATTCTTTCTAAGAAAATTTGCCTCAATGTTTATGATTATTATTAGTATTAATGTATATATAACCCATCAAGAGGTTACATTTGAAATTACAAACTATGTTTATTATTACTTTTGATTGAAATTTTTATCTATCTTAAATTTTGACATTTTAAATAATTGGAAAATAAATATTTTATTTAAACTATTTTTTCAAAGTTTATATTTATATTTTAAAAATAGTAGCCGGGTAAATTATCTTGATAAAAAATTTATAGAATACTGTAGAGTTATTTTACATCAGTGTAGAGTTATTTTATGTTTATTTCCCATAAACATTCCCTACTATGCATCCCTACAAACTAATAGAGAGCATAATGACTAATAGCATTGTCCAAACTTGTGTGTGTTGGTTTTATTTGTTGGTTCAAAATTATCATCTCCTTGTCAAATTAGTTCACAGTATTTTCCTCAAATTCTCTCTTGAACAACTTGTCTGAGAGCATTTGATTTGAGGCCATTAATCAGTTTCCCTTGTGCGAGTTAAGAGCCACGTTTAGAAGGAGATTACACTTAGCTTCTTCAATACCACCAAAGACCCCATGATTTTTCCTACCTATTCAATCTCATGGATTTGTGAAGAAAGATTAAAGATGGATGACCTATTACAATGAACATACTCCTCATGGATTCAAAAGGAATGGAAAATTTCTTGAAGTTATCTATAGTGCATTTGGGGCTTTGTAGTACCAATTTCTACTACAAAAGAAATGTTTTACTTTCATGTAATAACCACCCCTATCCTGAAGTTTTGGATGCACAAATGATACTTGAACTAGTAAGCAACAAACTCTGTCCAGCTAATTCCACAATCAACATTGTCCTCGAGGATACTTTATCTTTGCAAACTAAAAATCCGCCATGGTGGGGGTTCCCTTGGGAGAGCCCTGGCACCTAGAGAATATCCAAACAAAAATTAACATGTATCTATGCTGCACCGAGAGAAGCTCCAAACAAAACTCAACATATTCCAAAAAAAATTCAACATGTATCAAGCAGAGAGAAACCACGAGGGTGGGGGTTCCCTTTGGAGAGCCTTGGCACCCAGAGAAGATCCAAACAAAAATCAACATGTATCTAGTAGAGAGGCTTAACATATCACGTGCACTTGTCTAATAGAGTTACCATTATCCTAGAATGAGTTGGAGGAACTAGAACTAATAGGTGGTAAGCATGTGAAATTAATGCAAGAGGCATGCAAATGATGAGATAACTTGCTGGGCTTACTCCCATCCCTTCACAATACAATTTGTATATTTGGTGCCAATGGTTTGTTGATATGATGTGTCATTGATCACTAACTCACCCTCTTTTAAACTTCGCCATAATTAGCCCAATGGATCAATTAATTGGTAATAGTGTTGGAATTTCAATGTTTATAATTTCTTGTTATTATTAATGTATATATAATTTCTTGTTATTATTAATGGATATATAAATCATCAAAAAATTAATTAATTATTATTAATGTATATATAATTCATCAAAAAATTAATATTTAAAATGACAAACTATGTTTATTATTATTGTTTATTGAAATTTCAACTTATTTATTTTAATTTTAACATTTTAAATAATCAAAAGGATAATATTTTTTTAATATATATTTTATTTATTGTTTTTAATTAAAATACAATTATTTTTTCAAATTTTTATGATGAAAGGGTGAAACGAATTCAAAATAATCCTTCAAATTTGATATAAACAAAGATCAAAACACATAAGAAACAAGAAAGATTATAGTTATTATGTGGTTAAAGGGTGTTAAAGGACAGATTCTTTTAAGATTTAACTTATTTAAGATTTGATATTTATTGATGATAAGTGGAGTGTCTATTAAATTTTTTGGATGTTTCAAAACTCAATACTCAATTTATTTTCAAAATTACAAACAACATAGCAAGATTTAAGATATTAAAAATATTTTAGTTATCATTCTTAAATGGAAAGATGTATTAATAAATATTTACTTACAATTAATTTCATTTAATAAATAAAAGGTTAATATTTTTTCTATTAGATATAAGTTGGGTAATTGGGAGGAATGGTTGTTACCATCCCCACCCACCCGAATTCAATTTAATATAAGTGACATGTAATTGTCTTTAAATGAATCTATATGATATTCTTGTTCTTAAGTGGTTGAGAGGAATGGTTGTTACCCTCCCCAACCAAGTTCAATTCAATGTAAGTAACATGTGATTATCCTTAAATAAATCTACATAATGTTCTTGCTCTTAAGCCCCCAATATATTCCAGATAATATTTAATAATGTATATTGCTGTAACAGGCTGCACAGGATTTCTCGTGCGTGACTGTTGAATGAGATGGGTTATGTGGTTCGCTGCTTCGATGCGTGTGCTACAGTATCGAAATTGCACCTTGTCACGGAACTTTTTAAGTATCATAAAGTATGGCTGACGTAAAAGATCTATTTATCATTAAGCAAAGATTGAAATAGGGTAAACTATGTTTATATTGCAAAGATTCATTGGCAAATGATAAGGATGCGTCACATCTTTTATCATTTGGTTTGGAATGAGTAAAAGTTCTAAAGGCAGTTTACAAAAACGTATTCTAAACGTTCCAACTTTTAATAGTTTTTCCGTTATTTTTCCCATTTTGTCAGAGAAAAATTTAAAAGATAAAACGTTTAGCCAATGCCTACGCGTTAAGGCCGTAATTGTCACGGGTCTCGCGAGTACATAGACGATTGGGCGTTGCTGTGGACGCATTATGAACTGCCTCATAATTCGGGTTTTACCTGTTAAAGTTTGAATCCCAGTCATGGCGAGAGCAAACGGAGTTTCGCTCGCATTCATGGTAGCGTTATACATTTGCGCTACACTGGGTAATAACTGCAATAATAGACGCTTTTGCTTGTTTGTTTAAGAGTTCAACTTTATAACTGTATTTGTGATCCTTGCAGGGGCAGGAGGTGCGATCTTCGAGATCCAGAACAAATGTCCATACACGGTTTGGGCAGCCGGTTTACCCGGCGGTGGGACACGGCTGGAGAGTGGGCAGTTGTGGACGCTTCCAGTCGCCAATGATACAGAACGGGGCAGGTTATGGGGGCGCACGGGGTGTTTCTTCGACAGCAGCGGCCAAGGCGGCTGCAATACTGGGAACTGCGGGAGTCCACTATACTGTGAAGAGCCTGCGAGCCCCCCTGTAACTGTGGTCGAGTACTCTCTCAATCAATCGAACAATCTAGACTTCTATGACATCTCTCTCGTCGAGGGATTCAACCTGCCAATGTCGATCATACCCTCCAACTCTTCGTGCCAGGCAATCGCCTGCAGCAGCGACATAAATGCCGTCTGCCCCGCTGTTACTCGTTTTTCACACATAACCACACATAACCAGACTTCGTGCCAGGCAATCGCCTGCAGCAGCGACGATTTGCTACAACTATTTGTTGTTTGATTCTCATGTAACATGTATGTTGACTGCTTTGTTTTCGTTTTAAGCGAAGCATCGTCAAATTTAACACCGTCGTCCGGGAAATCGTCATCGAAAAAAGTGCCTATATTGTTAGGTAGCATTGGCGGAGCAGCTCTGTTTGCGGTGATGTGCCCAAAGATCGGCAAGGGGGTTGAGATCTTTCTTGATATGGAAGAGATTAATTTCTCCAAAGCTTTCAGCAATAGTCCTGATTCTTTGAAGGATGCCATTTAAAAGGATTCTCTCCACTGTTTGTTTTTTGAGAATTGCTTTAACTATCAACATAGAATCACCAAAGATTGAAATATGAGAAATGTTATGCTTTTGACTATTCTTATCCCCACATATAGTTCGGCTATATTATTTGTTGCGGTTGAAACTTGAAAATGGTTTTGGCCCTATAGGGAAACACTTTAAGCATGGAGAGGGAAAATGTTGCTACTGCGTCTTCATGGGATTAAATTTTGTTTCATGAGTTGAGGGTTAGCCAGGTTACATTCTAGATGATATAGATTTTTCTATCATCAAGAAGAAATGGTTATGGCTCCAGGGACGAACATATCAGGACTTAGGAGCATGGTTCAACTCATTTTGAAAGAGTGCAAAAAGTATAATACAAAAATATGAAGTTGAATGCTTGAGTACTTCAATCAAAGGAATTATGTTTGTTGAAGGTCTTATGCAGATTTTCGAGGGCGTGCTTACCCAATGCATCTGTATTTAAATCATCTAGGTTTAGACATGTGTCGAGGACTTCTAGAATTTTCTAAGGGTCGACCATTAGGAAAGACAAGGATTTATTAGTTTAAGATACATTTGGCCAACTTATATGGTGGTGGTGTAGACAAATATTCTTTTGAGGGCCGACTAACATTTGTTATCGAAAAATGAGATGAAAAATGATATGAAAAATGACTGTGATGTTCAGTCACTTAATATATCTACTACACAGATTAACTATGTATATGACAGTTAACATTGGTTGTTATTTGAAACTAGATGGATTAGTTGTATATATAACAATAGCATTGGTTGTTATTTGAAACTAAACTTGGAATATATATGTGTTGTATATCTACATGCCAAATCTGCTATAGTTGTTGAAGTATTTAAATTTGTCTTTTTTTGGCCCTTGTTCTGACTGAGTATTGGGATATTGAATTTTACATGGTTTGGCATTTTCAAATGTCTTGGCATGAGAGATTATGAGCTTTATATCTACATAGTCCAAATGTGTTATGGTTGTTTCGAATTGCTACAATTTTCATTCTATGAATTTGCTCTTCTGCTCAATGTATATATACATAACACTTGCATGCTACGTGTGAATTTGTTGTGCTAGCCAAAGGATACAAAGAAATACCTGCAATGACTTCAAGTTGTATTATTGATGATATAATTGTCTGCTAAATGTCAAACAAATTGTCAGAGGTTTCAGTGAAGGCTCTGGAATTTCTGTTGCTCGGCTATCTCATTGGTATATAGGATCTTGTATTGGATGGCACTTGTTTCGACATACCCAAGAAAGTACAGTATTATTTTGATCCTATCTAAAAACAGGGACTTACTCTCTAGTATATTTTTGCAGTCTTATTACACATGATTGCACTTGAGCTTTTGGACTTTAGCTCAACAATTGCGAGTTCGCGTGATAACACACGAGACATATCCTAGTGATCCTAAACCTCATTAGACAAGACCCCCTTTACCATTGGAAGTTAGTCCTCCTCCTCAACCAACCTTGCTTAACACCGATGATATAGATTTAAATATTGATATGGCTAGTATCTTAGCAAAGGTTAATGTACCTGTCCCTCTTAGTATTGATATTGTATTTTTTTTTTAAATACCTACAACATAGTCACTATTGCGACATCTTGGAGTGTCTCTCCCATAGCAACCACGTCGGATATGATACCTCTTAACGTCGATCTTCCCACGTTCTAGACGTCTCTCTTGCCACGTTCAAGACATCGGTCTTGCCACGTTCATGACGTCTTTCTTGCCATGTTCCAGACGTCTCTCTTGCCACATTCAAGACGTCGGTCTTGAACGTCGCTCTTCCCATGTTCTAGACGTCTCTCTTGCCACCTTCAAGACATCGGTCTTGCCATGTTCAAGACGTCTCTCTTGCCACGTTCAAGACGTCAATCTTGCCATGTTCCAGATGTCTCTCTTGCCATGTTTCAGATGTATCTCTTGCCACGTTCAAGACGTCGGTCTTGCCACGTTCAAGACGTCGCAATAACGACGAAATCTATGTCGTCGAAAAAGAGACGTCATGTGAAACGACGTTTGAGGGGGTCCATTGTTTGTCATTTTCCCGACAATATAAAGTGGCAATTGCGTCGAACGTGGCATCGAAATTTGAACCAAATGTACTAGTGATATGGTTATGTTCGTCACATCGTATGTTCAGCGTATAAGGGTAGGTTCGTATGTTGTTTTTTCACATTATGACGATAGGATATCTATGTCATGGGCGGTGAGGATATGTTCATCACATTAGGATGACGAGGTTATGTTCATCACATTGCAAAAATATGGTTATTTTCATCACATTGTGATGACGAGGTTATGTTCGTCACATTGCGACAATATGGTTATGGCCATTTAAGTTTGTCACATTGTGATAATATGGTTATATTCTTTAAATTGTGACAATATGGTTATGACAAGACATGCTCGTCACATTGCAAAAAATATTTTCATGGTCACTCATGTTCTTCACATCGCGACAATAGCATTGTGTTCGTCACATTGTGACAATATGGTTATGGCCAACCATGTTGAACCATTGTCAACCATCGTCAACCATAGTCAACCATGGTCATGGTAAATCAAAGTCAACCATATTTATGTTCGTCACATTGCGACAATATGGTTATGTTCGTCACATCGTATGTTCAACGTAGAAGGCTAGGTTCGTAACATTGCAACAATATGGTTATGTTTGTCACATCGTATGTTCAATGTATAAGGATAGGTTCATCAAATTATGACAATATGGTTATGTTCATCACATTGCAAGGGAGGGGGTAAGTTTGCCAGATTACAACGACAAGATATTTGCATCACAATATGATGATAGGATATTTGCATCACATTGCAATGATGGGGCTACGTTCATCACATTGCGACGACAATATATTGTTTGTCGCATATCGACAATGACAGTGATATTGTGACGAGGGGTTTATGTTCATCACATTACAATGACATGTCATTTAAGTAAAAAGTGGCAATGTGATGAACAAAAATGTCGTATGTTCATCATATGTCAAATGGACATCTAATGAAAATAAATGTCATATGTTCATCACATAGCGATGACAGGATATTTATTTCGACAATGGGGAGATGTTCATCACAGAGTGATGACACGATTTTTTTTTTCACATTATGACGATAGGATATTTGTGTCACAGATGTGAGGATATGTTCATCACAATAGGACGACGAGGTTATGTTTATCACATTGCAACAATATGGTTATTTTCATCACATTGTGATGACGAGGTTATGTTTGTCACATTGCGACAATATGGTTATGGCCAATCATTTTCATCACATTGTGACAATATAGTTATATTCATCAAATTGTGACAATATGGTTATGACAAGACATGCTCGTCACATTGAGAAAAATATTGTTATGGAGACTCATGTTCTTCACATCGCGACAATATCGTTGTGTTCGTCACATTGTCATGACAATATGGTTATGGCCAACCATGTTCAACCATTGTCAACCATGGTCAACCATAGTGAATAATGGTCATGTTCAATTGTCACATTTTCAATATGGTTATGGTCAACCATTGTCAACCATAGTCAACCATTGTCCACCATGGTCAATGGTCATGGTCAATATCATTGTGTTCGTCACATTGTGATAATATGGATATGGCCAACCATGTTCAACCATTGTCAACCATGGTCAACCATAGTCAACCATGGTCATGGTCAATCAAGGTCAACCATATTTATGTTTGTCACATTGAGACAATATGGTTATGTTTGTCACATCATATGTTTAGCATATAAGGCCAGGTTCTTATGTTGTTTTCTCACATTATGACGATAGGATATCTGTGTGACAGGCGGTGAGGATATGTTCATCACATTAGGACGATAAGGTTATGTTCATCACATTGCAAAAATATGGTTATTTTCATCACATTGTGATGAGGAGGTTATGTTCATCACATTGCGACAATATGGTTATGGCCATTCAGGTTTGTCACATTGCAACAATATGGTTATATTCTTCAAATTGTGACAATATGGTTATGACAAGACGTGCTCGACACATTGCAAAAAATATTTTTATGGTCACTCATGTTCTTCACATCGCGACAATATCATTGTGTTCGTCACATTGTGACAATATGGTTATGGCCAACCATGTTCAACCATTGTCAATCATCATCAACCATAGTCAACCATGGTCATGGTCAATCAAAGTCAACCATATTTATGTTCGTCACATTGCCACAATATGGTTATGTTCGTCACATCGTATGTTCAACGTAGAAGGCTAGGTTCATAACATTTCAACAATATGGTTATGTTCATCACATCATATGTTCAACGTATAAGGCTAGGTTCATATGTTATTTTTTCACATTATGACAATAGGATATCTGTGTCACAGGCGGTGAGGATATGTTCATCACATTAGGACGATGAGGTTATGTTCATCACATTGCAACAATATGGTTATTTTCATCACATTGTGATGACGAGGTTATGTTCGTCACATTGCGACAATATGGTTATGGACAGTCATGTTCATCACATTGCAACAATATGGTTATATTCATCAAATTGTGACAATATGGTTATGTCAAGACATGCTCATCACATTGCGAAAAATATTTTTATGGCCACTCATGTTCTTCACATCGTGACAATATCTTTGTGTTCGTCACATTGTGACAATATGGTTATGGCCAACCATGTTCAACCATTGTCAACCATGGTCAACCATGGTCATGGTCAATCAAGGTCAACCATATTTATGTTCATCACATTGCGACAATATGGTTATGTTTGTCACATCGTATGTTCAACATAGAAGGCTAGGTTTGTAACATTGCAACAATATGGTTATGTTTGTCACATCGTATGTTCAATGTATAAGTCTAGGTTTGTCACATTGCGGCAATATGGTTATGTTCGTCACATTGCAAGGGAGGGGGTAAGTTCACTAGATTACAACGACAAGATATTTGCATCACAATATGATGACAAGATATTTGCATCACATTGCAATGATGGGGCTACATTCATCACATTGCGACGAAAATATTTGTTTGTCGCATATTGACAATGACAATGATATTGCGACGAGGGGTTTATGTTCATCACATTACAATGACATGTCATTTGACTAAAAAGTGGCAATGTGATGAACAAGAATGTCGTATGTTCATCATATGTCGAATGGATATGTGATAAAAATAAATGTCCTATGTTCATCACATAGCGATGACAGGATATTTATTTCGACAATGGGCCAATGTTCATCACATTGCAACAATATGGTTATGGCCAGTAATGTTCACCAGATTGCGACAGTATGGTTATGTTCGTCACATTGTGATAATGTGGTTATGGCCATTCATGTTCATCACATTGCAGCAATATGGTTATGTTCATCACATTGTAATAATGTGGTTATGAAAAGTCATGCTCATGGCATTGCAACAATATGGTTATGTTCGTCACAGTGCAACAATATGGTTATGGCAAGTCATGTTCATCACATTGAGAAAATATGGTTATGTCCGTTAAATTGTGAAATGCGACGGAATGTTTGTCAAATTGAAAGACTCAGCACTATGTTCATCACATTGTAACAACAAATTGTTTAATGAGTTATAGTTATTATAAGAGATTTTATAACAAATTATATGGATCTTTGTAGATGATGAGTTACATTGTTCTAAGGACATTGATAACAAATCTACTTGATTTATACATTATATATGATAATTTATATTTGCCCTAAGAACATTTAAAGGAAATCAACTTGTTTTATGGGTTGCAGATGACAATTTATACTAATTCTAAAGACATTGATAGAAAATCAACTTGAAATTTGACGATGATTTATTATTGTTATAAGGATTTATTATTGTTACAAGTCTCCTACTCATAGAAAAGTTTCATTCAAATCCATATTCTGAAACCATTAAAGTAAAGAGAAGTGTTATGGTCATTTATAACTATATAAACTATATTTTTAATTATATATTATATAGTTAAAAAAAATCTAGAAATTTTTAAAATAATGTTTATTACTAACAAATTTTTACATTAATACTATTGGTAGTGTTACACAATTATATAAATATTTGAATACACAATTTTTTTTGAAATATATTAACTTAACTTAGTACACATGTTAAGTTTATTCATGTATGTGATTAAATTCATTTAGTGTACCAGTAAAAATTAAAGAAAAAATATACACTTAAAAATTTGCATATAAAAGAAATAATGTCTTTAAGCAATTATGAAAATTTTAAGTGTATAATTTACTATAATTTCTAAATAGTGTATAATTTGCTTAAATGAATTTGAAATCTCATTAAATTCATTTAGTGTACTTTGTCTTTTGAAATTGTACTTTGTATTTTGCTATTTTACTATTGAAATATATTAATGAATTAAATGAATTTTTGTTTAAAAATTTCAAAATTGCTTAAGTGTATAATTTGCTATAATTTTTAAATAGTGTGTAATTTGCTTAAATCTATTTGAAATCTGATTAAATTCATTTAGTGTACTTTGTCTTTTAAAATTGTACTTTGTCTTTTGCTATTATACTATCCCATTTTTTCTTTATTTTAATATATCTTTTTTTACTATCCCGTCTTTTCTTTATTTTAATATATCTTTTTATGAGGTATTTTTTAAATTCAATTTTAACTTATTTATATATATTTAAGAAAAATACTTTTATTAATATTAATATTAATAATTTTAATATTTTTATCAAATATAATATCTATAATTTTATTATAAAATCAAAATAAATTATATCCATTCAAATTCTTTTTATGAAAATGCATTCAAAAAAAAAAGTGAGTTATTTCTATTCTTTACCAAAATTGATTGAAAGTACAAATTTTACTCAAAATCTACTATAAATAATTAACTAACATCATAATCCCCAACCCTAATTTCATAACTAATATCAAAATCCCTAACCTTAATTCCGTAATGAATGGATATTGAATCAAACACATCCTTGGAGAGTCTATTTCTTTTCCCATTTTCTTATGTTTCTTCTCCCAAATAAAAAAGAAAACAAAGTTACACTCCAACAACTCAACCCCTAATACAACACATTTAGGTATAACAATCAATGTAATATTACAAATTAACAAGTGATAATAGTTTTTCTTAAAAATTAGAATGCAATAAAATTTATTAAAATATTTTTTAAAAATTAGAATGCAATAAAATTTATCAAAATATTTTTTAATTAGTGAGGATTTCGTTCATAGTGCGAAGAACATGAATAGGGAGTATCTGATGAAATCATCATCTGTAGCGGAGGGAACATCATGGCATGAAGGGTGGATGCCGAAGGGGAACAAGCACAAATGCTCAGGGCTCTTATCCAATCTCATGTAGTACTGTGATTCATTTGTTCCAATAACACAAATCTCATCAAATATTTTTGATTGGTTGGCTTAGGGAAGGAGCATTTGCTGTCTCCGCTCAGGGCCCATTAAAATCTCCACAGAGAAGATTAAAGTCGGGAATTATAAAGATCAGAAAAAGTACTAATTTAGAGGATCAATTATTTACTTAAAGGTAAAAGATGGAGCAAGAAATTGGGGTTCTCGTCGCTCAAGTAATAAGTGTAGAGGTTTCGAATCCTGATCCTAGCTCGGGATTTTTCTCTCGTTTAGATTTTTTAGAAGTTCTTTAGAAGGCCCCACACTCACCAAATTTGCCGATCCTAATTTTCTCAGACAAGCTATAAGGCATACGGGATCTGCGTCTCCAATTACAATGATTTAAGATTGAATGTGGAAACCCTAAATTGAAAGGAATTACGGCTGCCTTAACTGTATGGAATGCCAATAGTTGCAACCCACAGGATCTGCGATTTTATTATTATTAAGATTGAACGTGACAACCCTTAACTAAAAGGAATTACTGCTGCTTTAACTGTAAAGAATGCCAAACATTGAAACCCTTCATATCCATAAACGTTTGGTCCCTGGAAAGTGGTAATGAAGTTGATTATACAAATTAATTATTAAAGGTGACAATCAATAGGTAGGGCAGTAATTTTTTAATTAGATTAAGTAAATGTGAAAAAGCAAACAAGGAAACAGACCCATTCATAAATGCAAGAAAGTTAAAAACATTAAATCCTATTTATTTATTTGAGTGAATGATGAAGAATATGCTAGCATCTTTCATTATAAACCATAAGATTGGAATTTGTAATTAAAAGACTCATTAAACCATCAATTTCAATAGGGGGACGCCTATCGACTTAATTAAACTTAGTTGTGATATATGGATGGACACTATTTTATGCCTTTCAAAATTAATATCATCTATCTAAATATATCAACTACTTTTAAATATCAAAAGTTATGTGATTATATTATAAAATATAAAATATTATAAAATAATAATTTAATTGTAATAATCATAACTACATAATTAAAAGTAATTTAATTGTAATAATCATAACCACATAATTAAAAGTACTTGTGATATATGGATGTGATGTATGGATATATACCTTTTAAAATTAATATCATCTATCTAAATATATCAATTATTTTTAAATATCTTTACATCAGTGTTATGTGATTAGTACTACTTGTTTTAATTAATTTTTTATCTTTAAAATTAAAAGTACTTCTAAATATTTTTATATTAAAATTATTTGTTTTAATTAATTTTTCACCTTTCAAAATTAATATTACTTATTTAAATATAGTATTTTTAAATATCTTTATAAAAGTGTTACTTTTTTAATTAATTTTCTATTTTTTATTAATAGTATTTATTTATATCTTTGAAGTAGGACAGTTGTGAGAGAGTGTGTTCTCAGCCACATATTAGTCCCGTTTTAATTAATTTTTTATTTTTTATTAATAGTATTTATTTATATATTTGAAGTAGGATAGTTGTGAGAGAGTATGTTCTCAGCCACATATTAGTCCCAATAAGTAAAAAAGAAACTAACAAAAAAAAATAGTATTTATCTAAATATATCAAATAATGTTTAATTAAGTAATTCTAATTTTTAATTTTTAATTAGACTAATTGTATGAGTGTTACAGATTTTGATTATGTGGTTGTGATAGAAGGTTTTTGCTGAGTCTCTCTAAATGAGTGATACTCTGACCCATTCAAGTCTGCCTTTACAGTAAATTTGATGCCTTAACAGTAAATTTGATTTCGTTACAGTAAATTTGATGCCTTTACAGTAAATTTGATTTCGATGGCATACAGTTGTCCTGTAAGTCACATGAGTTTTAATATTGAAGAAAATAATCAATTTTCATCAATCAAGCAGCTTACAGTATCTTAATGTCGAAGCCGAGACCAAAGTATTTGTGCTAACAACATTCGAGTTATGTTACATGTTTGAATGTTGTTTCTTTGTATCTCTCCAAATGATTAGTAAATTTGATTTCAGTTGCATCCAGTCGTCCTCGAAGTTATCGAGATACACGCACACCGTTAGGTTCCAATCCCCATCCATGGCGGAACTTGCTCATTTTTCACTTCTGGTTATTATGGCCGCGATCATGATTACAGCCGGTCTGGCAGCCGACGATCCCCAGTCTGAATTGGTGGGTTCAGGCTGCAGCCCCCACATGTATGTTAGTACTACAGCGTTTACAGACAATCTGGATTCTGTTTTGAAATCCCTCCTCTCAAATCTGTCCTCAGATGGCTTTGCTACTTCAATGCGAATCAATTCTGGCAAAACGGATCCTGTCTATGGTCTTGCAGTATGTCGGAAGTATTTGAGC